>RAON01000105.1:0-82328 GCA_009805295.1 Neurospora sp. FGSC 6877 | reverse complement strand
GGGGGGGGGGGGGGGGGGGGGGGGGGGGGGGGGGGGGGGCTTTACCTCGCCATTGATAAAATCCAGCTTAAAGCACTGCGCATCGCAGTAACCCGTACCATACTCAGCACCAGCAGGGTTGAGATCACCCCGTCCACCATCCATCAACATCTCACTGAGATAAAACGCGCCGTTCATGCCGCAGGGGAGATGGCTGACATCGGCATCGAAAGAGATCTCCTTAGCCAGCAACTTGACATCCTCGTAGTTCTTGCCATCCTCAGCCACGAGGTAAGTACGGGGAGTGGTCGTCTTGTACTGCCCCGGGTTCGCCGGGTCAGGCATCCACTGGTTCAGGGTCAAGGCGTCGCCCTCGGTCTTGATGCCCCACGAGGCGTAGTCGACACCCTCGAGGGCACAGTTGGCTGCGCAGGTCTCGGCGTCGGGGCAGAGAGGACCGCCGACGACGCAAGGGGTGGAAGGGTCGCCGATCTTGTGGAGGGGGCGCTGGAAGGCATCGATGACGATGGAGGTCTGCACGGTCTGGCAGCCTCCGGCGAGAGTGCAGCGCTTGGTGGGCAACTTGGGGTGAGACTCGGGGATGACGATGCCAATCTGTTGGGCAGAGGCGAGGGAGGCGGCGAGGCCGGTGAGGAGGGCGAGTTTTTGAACCATCTTGGGTGTCTCTGTCGGGGGAGGGGGCTATGGAACGAGAGTGGGACGACACCGATGGGATGGATGTGGTCGGGGTGTGAACTCCGTGTTCGCCATGGTGGACAGACGATGGTATTTATCACGGCTGTTCGATCATAGGAATTCTACCGGAATATCGAATATCTGAGGATTGACGGGTTGAGAGCAGGCGAATACCACCTTAACACCACCATTGACGTCTGTTCCAGGCCTTGGCAACGTTTGGGCGGAAGACAGAACCGAAGTCGAGGTCTTGGGGCTCGTGTTGTCCAAGGGCCGGGAGATGATTAAAGAAGATTTTGGCGATGGATGGTGTCCTGAGACGGAGTGGCACCCCGATATGCAGGTACATAAGATGATTACCAAGATCTTGGGAGAGGTTTATCAGGTGATAATCGTGCTTGGATCCGGTGAATGCAGTGTCGAGGGTCGGAAGTACGGGCCATTGTCCAGGACGTCACGACGGCGAGCTTTGTTCCGTTGATTTTGGATGCCACTTTCGGTAACTTTGAGCCGATAGATCATCTTGGCGAGCTCGGATGTTGGTCGATGTCATTCCCCCCGCATTCTCGGTTCTTGCCCCTGAAGCTGTCAATTTTTTTGCAGAGATGGAGAAGTCGGCAATCCGGGGTGATGGAGTCATCTCAAATGAGCATCGTCATGCGGATCATAGGGTTGAGATGTGGTGAAGGCGAAGGCGCATCTTGACTGGCGCGGCTAGGTCAGCAACTTGCGTATAAGACCAGCATACAGAGATTGAAGCTCGCGAAGGTGAACTGGTCACTATCTAGCAAGGCCCTTATCGTCCGGATCAAGGCGAGACGGGTATTATCATACTGATAGATATATCCACGACGTCGTTGTGGGCGATCCATTCAAGACACAAGGGCCTGCCCGCGAGAAGCAAGAAGAGTTGGCCGAAAGTCTGGGTCAGGTAGCCGATCGATCACACCCGATCTCGTAGAGAAGCGCTCCAATCACCATGGATCCTGCCCGATATGCCTCTCGCGGTCCTCGTTCCTTTCAAACGGCTGATAATGTCCGGCCCGCTCCATGATGATTGTGAGGGTTGGTTGCCATGTTGGGACTTTGGTTCATAGCAGTCAAAGCACTAACAGGATTGGGTGTTCTCAACCGCAGAATCTGTTAGTAATTCGCAGGCGCCAATTCGCATTCACTCGGGCCAAACACCACTACTGTGAGAGAGGCCATTGCGCTCGGAAATGAGGAATAGTTGCGAAAACTCAAACGACTTAGGTGAATTGATGAAATCACAGTCTAGCCACGGTATTGAAAGACTGGAGTTCGCTGTGGATGAACCGACAGATGATAGTCGTAGTGGAAGTTCGCAGAGTTGGTGAGTTGCAGAAGTTGAGAATTGAAGTGATGACTGAAGCCGCGTGAAGACAGGATCCTGGCTGGGGAATTGGGCTCTGTCAAGCCATTGCACTTGCCACAGTTGTGCTGTGGCTTGGACTGTAGCAATGGTCGGTTGCATGAAGTACTTCTGTTAGATCTCAGCTGCTATTCTCAGTGGAAACCCTAACATTACCAGGTACATAGCAGTTGATGTGCAATGTCACTTCGTCCCCCAATTCTCAACTTTCTTCTTTTCCTTTTCCCCTCTTCCACACTCGACGTCTATTCGTGAATATCCAAGCCATTGACACATCGCGTCCGTCACACGCTCTCCGAAGGCAATGCTGCCCTCTCTCAGAACGCAATTCTTACAATGCATTCCCCGCACTCGCGAATATTTCTGGCTCCGGCAGTTCGACCATTAAATGCCCCGAAACATGATCAAGCTCGGAGGTCGGAAGTCTGGAATCACTGCCCATGTTTGAGAGCCTTCTTTCTTTATTTCCCTGGAAATACTTCAAATTCCATTAAGTTAGCCTTGCCTAAGCTTCTAAGACCTCCCGAGTTGGGAGGTCAACCATGGCCAAACTCTCAAGACGCAGATCTTGACTGTCAATCCCGGGAAGTCTCGTTTGATCATTTTCACGGCAACATATAATATTCCTTGCCACTTGCTTCATGAACTTACCACGAATGCCTCATCATGTTTCGTGGGTATATTTTCACTACTCAATGGCATGACACCTTCTTCTTTCTCACCTAAGAACATCGAGTGGTACCGAGCGCACGTGGTGAAGCCACCGTCACAGTGACCGTCTCAGGCAGCTTCTCCTCCATCACGACCTTCAATGATTGGAGATACCAGCCCTAAAGATCCATGGACGCCTGCGTGGGGTAGTTCTCAAGAACCCCGTCTTCATAGCACTGGTCAATGGGGTTCCCCGTTTGTTAGACTTCTGGACAATGCATGGCTTACACCCTCTTTGGCTGTTAATGATACTTTGGCGGTATTAGTAGCCACACCATCCAGATGCCCTTGATTCTCGGCAGATATACTGCGGCCGATCCCAGATCAATATCCGTGGAGCACATACTAATACTACCACCGTACTTCTGGGGCTGGGCTTGGGAGGTCTTCTCTTTTGACCTTCTGACTTGATGTATTTTCCTCCGTTGCGCCAGAAACAAAGGAAATACAGAAGGCATCATGACGACTGATCAAACAAGGACAACGGGGAGGCACCTTGCGCACAGGTAAAGCTTGACTCCTGCCGTTGCACCCTTTAATCTCATGATGGATTTGAACCCCTGCTAACCCACGTGGAAGCCACGCGAAGGAGGGAGACCTTTCCGGCACTGTCAACTTGCAGGTTGCCGGTTAGTAACAGTCTTCTCGTGATGCTGTTACCCTTCATACTAACCAAATGTCAGAGGGCGATGACACAGCTTATGGGCAGGCGCTGTTTCCAGTGCCAGCCAACGACCCCAATGATCCTCTTCAGGTACGTGAGGGACACTCTCCTCAGCTATCGATGATAGAAGTACTGGAACTGACCATGTCCTTCCTTCCAGTGGAGCCAAACCCGCAAGATTCTCATCCTCGTCGTCTGCTCTCTCTATTCTTTCCTGAGTAACTCAGCTCTGCTGGGACCGTCGGTATACATCGGCATCTACATACAAGAATTCGGCGTCATGCCCACTGCAGCAAGCGATCTCGTCAGCTATGCCAACCTTGCCTTTGGATTCGGTAGAACAACCTTCTATCCCATTTGGACACATCATGCTGAAGGCAGATACTAGGTTCCCTTCTTATGGTACCGCTGTACCACAAGATCGGTCGAAGACCAGTCATGCTAGCTTCACTGCTTCTAGTAAGGCCACACCTTCCATCTATGATTGCCATACTAACAGCGGAGTTAGTACTGCGGTGGCCTCATCGGCTGCGCCCAGTCCAAGACCTATGCCTCTCTGATGGCCTGCCGTGTCATCCACTGCTTCGGAGCCTCGGTCTGCGAAGCTCTACCGGTCCAGCTCGTCAACGACATCTTCTACCTACACGAACGTGGAAAGCGGCTGGGCATCTACACAGTCTGCCTCTGCGCCGGCGCCACCGGTCCATTGTTCGCTGGATACATGCTCGACGGTGGCTACTCATGGCGCCTTTTCTTCTACGTAGAATTCGCCTTTGCTGGAGCACTACTCATCCTCGCATTCTTCGTCGTCGAGGAAACAACGTACCGTCGCAAAGCCCCAGAAGAAGCACCTCGCAGTTCGATCTCCCTATACGACAAAGAGTGGACATCCGACCTAGTAGTAACTTCCTCCGAGGACCTTCCACCACGCAAGACCTTCATCCAAACACTTAAGTTCTGGGGCATTTGGGAGAAAGACAGCCAGTTCTTCCTCATGATAGCTCGCTCCTTCACCTACTTCCTCGTGCCCCACGTCTTCTGGGTCATCACCACCTACGGTTAGTCCCGCACCCCTTCTCCCTACCTCTCGACAAATCTAACTCCATTCAGGCATCTACATCGGCCTCGGCGCTCTAACCTTCAACTTCATATTTCCCCTCAAGATCACCTCACCACCTTACTCCTGGTCCGAGACCTCGTCCGGCCTCATCGCCCTCGGTTCCCTATCCGGCTATATCCTCGCCGTCCCCTTCACCTCCTCCTCCGACCGGCTCGCCGCCCGCCTCACCCGCCGCAACGGCGGCATCCGCGAATCCGAAATGCGACTGGGCGTGATGCTCCCCGTGATGCTCATCGGACCCGCGGGGCTTGTCGTCTTTGGGTTCGCGGCCGAGCGGAACCTGCACTGGTTTACTTACTTTGTTGGATCCGCGATGACGACGTTCTCGGGGTATTTCTACTTTACGTTTACGCTGGCGTACTCGATTGATAGTTATACGAGCAATATCTCTGAAATGTTGATTGCGATGAATCTGGGGAAACAGGCGATCAGCTTCGGGATGGGGCTGAAGTTGTTGGATTGGGTAGTGGAGAATGGGTATGCGGTGATGATTGCGGGAGTCTTTGGCGGGTTGTTGTTGGCGAATAATTTGGCACTTGTTGGGTTTATGGTCTGGGGGAAGAGGGTAAGGCGGTATATGGCGAAAACGGGGTTGGCGAGGGTGCATAGGGAAAGTGTGAGGGAGGTTGCTACTCATTAGAAAGGGGGATCTGGGAACGTTAATCGCTGGGATTGTCGGCCGTCTCTTCCAGCGTTCCATGCGTGTAAATTCTGCTACATCATCTGGAGGAGAACCCTGTCCGATATCTGGACGTTCGTCGTGTTCGGTGCAGCGGTAAACTTTTTGATCACCTTTCTCCTCTCCGCCTTTTTCCCCATGACCTGTTTGCCACTTTCAGAATCCATGCCTCTCGTGGCCGCACCCCCGTAACCGGGGAGGGACTTGCGCTTCACTCAAAATCCCATGTTCGTTCCAAGAGTGGCAGCCAAGTTTAATAATCACATGCAGCGCGGCCGCGATAGTACTACCCTGCGGTTAATAGATGCCGGGTTTCTTGCATGCCAATTGGATTCCAGTCTCGAATCATTCGCAAATCATTTGCGAACCATACAAGTGCTGGGTTCTACTACCTAGTCCCCGGCCTTCCAAGCCCTATCCATTGTTGGGTCCATTCTCACAACGCTTGGCTGTGACTTCATTGCAGCGCCTATGAGTTCGACACAACAAGATCGGCATTTGGACGTCGTCTCCGTTGTCCGCATTTGCCAGAGACGGATGGGATCATCTGATGCTCTGCTTTTCGGCTTTTGGGTTCATGGACCGTTTTCTAGCGCCATGCAGTAAGAAATAAGGTTCTTCAAACAGTGGACACATTCAACGTTCCGTGATGGGAGATATGCAATTCTTTCTTGCAGTACCGGGCACCCAAGGGCCTTCTACCCTTTTGTGGTTGCCTGCTACTTTTGGATTTTTGGATCCATGGCGTCTCCGTTACACTCCGTTAAGGGTAGCCTTATAGTGGAGTTTGCTGGGGTTGTAACTTGTAAGTGCTTGTGGTGCATTGGGAATGGATTCAAGGAGGGGAGTTAATGTCGATCACCGAGTTTACACTACTGTTGGGGCGGGTGAGCTTTTGGGGTCTCGACAAGAAGCAGATAAGAAGGGATAACAGAAAGGATGGGAGAAATATGGGAAAAGTACAAAGGCATCGATCATACCCCCTTTAGTTTCCTTCCTGTCCTTTTCTTGAAGGAAATCGGTTCTTTCTTCTCTCCATCTCTCTTCGAGTAATCCCTCCAATTTTACCGTCGATCCATGTCCAACATGGCGGAAGACACCATCACAATAGACATCTACAACGAGTCCACCATCGTGGCAGACACCCTCCTCAACCAATCCAGCACAACGCTTCTCAGTCTCAAAACCATCCTCTCCCCCTCCTCGGGTCTCAACCTCTTTCTCATCTGGCTCGGCTACCGCGTTCTTCTGGCTCTTTACAACATTTCTCCCTTTCACCCTCTTTACAAGTTCCCCGGACCCAAGATTGCCGCCGCGACGTTCCTCTATGAAGCTTGGTATGATTGGATTTTGCAGGGACAGTATACGAATAAGATTCGGGAGATGCATGGGAGATATGGTGAGTTCATGACTTTTTTGATGATCCATTTTCCCCTTGCACATGAGAAGAGGAGAGGTCATCAGCTCGATGCATAACGAGGAGCAAGAAGAGAAGGCTCCAGTTTTGCAGCTCTGAGTCTGGTAATAGCTAGAGCTCTCATGCTTTGCCTTTTCCGGCTTCTTCCTCTACACCCTCTCTCCGCTCTCAACATCTCACAACACAAAAACTGACAGCCTCCCTCGCACCTCTATTCTAGGCCCCATAATCCGCATCTCCCCCCACGAGCTGCACATCTCCGCCCCCTCCTTCGCCGACGAAATCTACCCCTCCTCCTCCTCCCTGCGCATCCGCGACAAATCCCAACACCAACTCAACACAGGCGGCGCCGGTCCCGTTTCCGTCACCGGCTTCTCCACCGTCTCGCATGAGCTGCACCGTCTTAAGCGCGCTTCTTTATCCAAGTTCTTTTCTCGGAGTCAGATGTTGTTGTTGGAGGGGGAGGTGACGGATCATGGTAGACGGGTTGTGGAGAAACTTGTGAGACTGGGGGAAAAGGGGGAGGTGCAAGATGTTAAGGAAGCATTCAACTGTTTTACTGCGGACGTCATCGCGCAGTATGCCTTCGGCGAGAGTCTGGGGTTCGTCGATCGGGAAGGAACATGGGAATCTAACTTTGCTACTTGGACGAGCTCGTTCATGCGGGCGGCGTACGGGATGAGACATAATGCGTTGATGCGCAAGAGCGCTGCTGCGCTGCCGTTTTTGGCGAGGAGGAACTGGATGGGGGAGGATGTGAAGAGGGTGATGGATGTTATGGAGGTTTTGGTTCCGGATTTCATCCGGAAAGCTCTTGGAAGCGAGGCGAAGGATGGCGGCAAGGGCGGGGTCTTTGTGGAGTTGATTGGCGGGATGTCAGAGAATGGGAAGAAGAAGTTGAGTGAGGAGGAGATGTATTGGTTGAATGGGGAGGGGTTTAATTTCCTGTTGGCGGGGACGGAGACGACGGCGGCGGTTTTGACGACCATTACGTTCTGGTTGCTGGAGAAGCCGGCGGTTTATGAGAGGCTGATGCAGGACTTGGGGAGCTTGAACCCGCAGACGATCAAGTGGACGGGGCTGGAGCAGAAGCCGTATATGTGGGCGGTGGTGCACGAGGCGCTGAGGATGATGCCGGGTGTTTCGCACAGAAGCGCGAGAGTGGCGAGGACGGAGGATTTGGTGTTCAAGGAAAAGGGCAATGGGAAGGAATGGGTCATCCCGAGAGGCACGCCGGTTGGCATGACGAGCATGATTCAGCATTGAGATGAGGAGCTGTTCCCGCAGCCGGATGAGTTCCTGCCGGAGAGGTGGCTGTTGGAGGATGGGAAGCCGGATTATAAGTTGCAGAAGAATTTGCTTTCGCTTGGCAAGTCAGGACATGGAAGGGCTTGTATTGGTGAGAGGTAAGTTGCTCCTGTGTCTTTTTTTTTTAATTTTTTTTTTTTTTTTTTTGGAAGATGATGGATGACGTGATGCTAATGGTTGTTGCTGCATAGTCTGGCGTACTGCGAGCTCTACATCATGGCTGCTTTGATGGCGTTTCATGTCATTCCTAGGGCGAAGCTGGTGGATACGACGAGGGAGAACTTTGACTATGATCATGATATGATCGTGCCGCAGACCAAGTTTGGCTCCATCTCGTGCAAGGTCGCCATTCAGTGAGATCTTGAGCGGCAGGTACGGTTGAAGGAGGCAAAGCCAGTCATTGCATGTGGCTATTGGAGGCAAAGGTGGTGAATTGAGGTACATAGGGTATGATACGAAATCACAACGTTTTTTTATGTTCAATTGTTTATATTCAAAGAGTCACTGTGTCTCGCCGAGGCATCTATTACGCCTTGCTTTCAGGTCCAGAGCTTGAACCTCACCAAACCATCCTTCCCTCTTGTTCCATCCAACCCAGCTCTCCAGCTCCTATCCTTCCCATCACCACCCCCTTCTCAAGTCTTAATAGGAATACAACCCATCAACTTCACCCTCACCCTGCCCTTCCCCTTCGTTCCCTCCCCAGAAGCATACATTCCCTCCAGCGCCTTAACCTCCCTCAACGCATCCCTCACTCCCTCACTAACCTTCACCTCCCCCCCGGCCCCTCCCCTCCCCCAGCCATCCCTCTTCCCAGGGGCATTCCCACCCCCATTCTCCTCCCCCAAAACCTCCCACATACTCCCCTTCTCCCTTTCCAAATTCACCTCCTGAACCTCCACAAACAACGCCTCACTCCCTTGCTCCTCTCCACCCCGAAACGTATCGCACTCGGGACTCACCCAAAACCATTCACTCCTAGGTCTGATCTCCGGATGGAGGATGTATATCGTTTCTAGACTCGGTAAGTTATCTGGATACAAAAAGGCGAGGTCGGCTGGCAAAGGACCGGGGCCGTTGGCGGGTGCGGCAGAATCCCAGAGGAAGGCGATGCGTTTGAGTCCCGTGAGGACGGGGAGGGCAGAGGAGAGGGTGAGGGGGTGGGAACCCGCTAGGTTGGTTAGGGCGGGGGAGGCGGTGAGGAGGATGTTAGAAGGAAAAGAGGGGGAGGAGAGGTGGTAAGGGCCGAAGGTTATGTACTGAGAGCATTTGGGGGGGGGAGGACGGAGGATGCAGATGACGTCTGTTGAGACATCTATGGTGGGTTTGGGTTGTTCCTGATTCTTCTTGTTGTCTTTGGGTTCAGCCACCTTCTTTCCTTCACCATCTTTCTTTTCCTCCCCCTCCTTTGCCGGCAACGGGTACAGCTCAGTAAACAACTTCCTCCTCGTTAACCCCTTCTTGATCATATCCTTCATTGCTAGCAGGGCGTGGTCTCGCATCTGTTTGTTTCTATTGTTAGCTCTTACCTTTCTTCATCTGTTCCCCATCCCACCTTCCTATCACCCATCTCTCTCAACAATGGACCCGAGTGTACTCACCACCTGATTCTCAAAATTCGCCCCCGGCACAACCGGCTTAAGCGTCGTCACCGAGCTTCTATACTCCCCGAACCACTTGAGAAACTTCTTCCCCTTTTCCTGTTCTTCCCAAGGCGTGTTGGGATCTTCCCTCTCGCATTCATTCATGCATTTCCCGAGATCCTGCAGGATGTGCGAATCGTGGAGGATGGCATCTGGGATGAGAGAGAGCTCGAGGAAGTGGAAAGTATTTCGGGGATACTTGGTCTTTGGGGCTTGAAAGCCCTTGGGTTTGGTAGCTTGCGCTGGGCGTGGAGCTGGTGTAGGGCGAGGGGCTGGAGCTGGAGCTGGAGCTGGAGCCCTAGTGGGAGGCACAGCTCGAACTGGGGACGGAGCCCTAGAAGGAGCCCTAGAAGGAGCTCGAGAAGGCGCTCGAGATGGCTGTGGTGTCCTTGCTGGTGCCGGGGTCCGATTTCCGCTGCTCGTACTTGGAGCTGGGGAGTTCCTGCCCGATCTCGGATTATTGCGTTCGCTGTCTCTTTCTCTCGGTAGTGGGGATAACCGACCAGACCTTAATCCGCCTGGCTGGTGATTGTTGATGATCTGGTTGCTTCTTCGTGGGTAGGGCGGCGATCTGGATCTTCGACGGTCATTTCTCGATCCGCCATAGTCTGATCTCGGCGGAGGGTTGGGTCGGTCTGGTGGGTTTCTCGAAGATGAGCTGTATTTTGAAATTGAAGAATGTCTTGATGAAGGGTAATCACGTTCCCTACGGTTGTCGTCGTTCCGTTGATCTCTTTGTGAACGCGGCGGTTTAGGCGGTAGACCGTGGTCGTCGTCGTAGTACTTCTTGTCGGGGTATCGGCGGGACATTTTTGTCGGTGAACTTTTCGGCTTTCAACACTCCTCTTCCACAAACAGAAGTGATATTCCGTTCAGAGTCAAGGATGCAGGAATGAAAACAGAAGAGGGGTCGTTGCTTTTGACTTCTACCGCGTTCAAGCAAAATGGCAAAGCAGACCTGCCATCCCACACATAGAGATAGCCTTCATTGTTCAACATTCATCCCGCTACCCGTCCCTGAAATAGAACATCCAAACAAACAGTCTTTGTTCCTTCACCCATTCAAATGAACCATTCAACAAAGAACATCGTCAAAGAATCATCTTCCTCATTCAATTTCAGGAAGACAATAGCATTCTTTCGCTCGTCCCTTCCTCATGTTCTTAGCCTGCCATACTTCCATCTCAACACCTCATCATGGTGCCACATACCTTTTATGATGCACCAAGTCTCCCACACAACATCTACCGCTCCCTCAACCTCCTCAACCACCCTCCCGGCCTAGCCTCCAGTCTCCCCTCGGATCCCGCATCTCTCTCCCCACACCATCTAGACTCCCCTCTCTCCATCCTCTCCCTCCCCTCCCTTATCATCTTCACCAACTCCTCCTTCTTCCTCAGAACCATATCATCACGTCTCAACATCTCATGCTGCAGCGTCAAAAACCCTGGCTTGCTGACCTTGCTTCCAATCCTTTTTCCTCTCTCTTCCCCTCCTTCAGCTCTCTTCTTGCCTACATCTTTACCTCCATCGACCCCTTCGGCTTCTCCTCCAGCTTCCCCATCTCCCCCCTTATCCTCCCTATCCCCCCCATCCCCATCCTCACCTTCACTCCCCTCAGGCCTCTCAACCACCCCCTTCAACTCCCCCGGTAAATCCTCCCAAAAAGCAACTTGCTCACTCCCCACCTTCCCCCCCACTCCATCCTCCATCGCCTTCGCTCCCCCAGGTCCTTTATAAACCCCCCTCCTCCTCCTTCTAACCCACCCCGAAACCCCCGCTCCCAGCGCCAGATCCCTCCACGACGGGGGCCCATCCCTTTCCCCCCTTTCCCATCTCACTGTCTCCTTCCCGTCTTTCCCACCGCCTACACCGATCTTGGTGTCAAGTACCTGCACGCAAGGAATCCGTACGTTACACTGCTCCGTCCTGCTGGCTAGGGCATATACTTGAGCAGCGAAGATGGGAGTCTGTTCGACGAGGAAAGCTTCCTTGTCGGCGGGGGAGAGGAAGTTGTAGAAGGCTTGGCATTGAGGCGGGAGATGGATGCTTGTTGGCGGAGACAGGGGATTAGGTCGACGCCGCCTAGGCGGACTTCCAGTTGTGTGATGCCGTTGGACAGGTGGGTGGCTGCAGTGAAGATGTGGTTGTTTCGTGCTCGGGTTTCGGCGTCTGCGACTGATGGGGCTGTGGGAAGAGCAAGGTTGGACTCAGGGCGCGGGCTACGAGGCGTGCTGGGAATGTTGAAGTCAAGCACGTTGCTATCGGGGTCAAAAGTATCTGGTGGATATGGTATGTCAAAGTACTCGGTTGGAGTTGGTGGTCTTTGAAGCGGGGCCGGGGATGGGGAACGGAGCGAGCTGGTGATGGCTATGGGAGGGATGATGGGAGGATTGGCCGAAGGTCCTCCTTCGGACTCAGTCCATTCTGCGAAACGAACTCGTTTCTCGGGTTTCGGTGGTGGAGGAGGGACCTCACTCGAGGATGAGGGAACAGGTTTTCGTTCAATCGTGTGGGTTGACATGGTGAAATATTGCCGGGTTTTTGGATCAAGTACTTGACTAATGGAGTGTAAGAGGATGCTCTTGCATTAAAGAGAAAGATGGACAAGATATAAACGTACCTGGGTATGTGCCATGGACATCCTCGGCAAAGTCAGTGGTTAGGTATGGACTTAGACTTCATGGTAATGAAGAACTGATTGTGACCGTCCAAGGGTTGAAGTCCTACGCTTGTGACGCAGAGCGTGTTCGACGAAAAGACATAATCAATGATGGGATATGTAGTGGATGGTGCCGTTTGTCATGATGAACCATTCCATGATGAGACCTTCGAATGCGTCAAGACATGCAATCACCCCGAGGAACGACATGAAACACAGCGGCCAGTTTTTCCCACGACAACAAGTTGAATTATAGCTGTCAGTGAGAATATGGCCAAAATTGTACAGAGAGTGACAGATCTGCTCCCCTATTACTTTGAAGATCCGATTCCTCATCGACTCGACTCTTCCACCTCCCATTACATGACGTCGGTATAAAGATCACCCCTTTTTGTAAACACAATTCTATCTGACCACCAATTCACCAAGAAATCCCACGACTGTCACCTCATCCCGAGGGCGGAACAACAGTCGTAAAAACATGCAAATGGTATTCGACATATTAACACAATTCCCAAGCGGGACAAATGCAAACAAAGAGTGACAGAACCGCTTAGAATCAAGATCAAACGACTTGTCGTAAAACAGACATCTCAGCCGTTCAGCGACGAATAGACCAACGAAGACCCTTCGCCTTCACTTCCTCAGAAACACCCCAAGGCTTTTGAGGAGTAGAGACGGTGTTTGGCACAAGTGCCCGGCATGCGGCAGTGGCGCAGTCATTCTCCGTCCAGGCGACCTGCAAGTCATCAGCCCACCAGGTCACGGGCTTGCCGGCAACTGTCAAAGTGATGTTGACTGCAGTCAGGTTGGTGAATGGCAGCGCAGAAGCGGAATCCAGGATCTGATGGCTGAGACCGCAGCTGTCGGTGTTCTTGCAAGCGCCAACCACAAAGGTCTTGTTCGCCTGGATCACATCACGGACACCGTTCCACTGGATGCCCTTGACGTCGAAGACGCATGGCTCAGCAGTCGAGTTGCAACCCAGGCTGACGCCGAGGAAGTCGAAGCGGAAGCAAGGGTTGTTGCGAAGCTGGGCAAGACCAACCTGTGCAACGTTCTTGGATGCGCCATCGTATTGAACCATTTGAGGTCCAGAGGACGGGACAAAGCGCGACTGAGGTGGAGGAACAACGCGGAAGTCATCCGAGAACAAGAAGCGGTGATAGGGCCGAGGAACAGGCTGATGGCGAACAATCATGGCACTATTCGTATCGTCATTTGTTGTCGCAGGGGCGGGAATGTCATCAAACTGGAGCAAACGTCAGTAATCTTGAACTGCGGTAAAGGGGATAGGGACAAACTTACCCTGAAGGTATAACCACCACGATCACCAAGTGAGCCGCATGCGACTGATGCCGTAGAAGCCGGGACAGGGGCAACCGAGGAAGGGATGGGAATGACTGAAGGCGCTACGGTAACATCGGCGGGAACTGACGCGGTAGAGGCGCTCAGAGAGATAGCAGAAACAGTAACATGGGCAGCACGCGGGTGAATGTGACCAAGGCCAAACTCGGTCTGGGGAGGAGGAACCTCTTCACCAGCAGAGGACTCGGGCGGGGCCTCGAATGACAACGTGGGAATCGCCTGCTCATCCGAAGAACTGGAGGGCTCGGGAGTCACAACGGGAATGCTCTGGTCACCGCCGGATGAGTCGGTAGGCTCAATAGGCTGGTCACCGCCGGCAGCGCTGGTAGGTTCAGCAGGCGCGGCAGTCAGTGTCGGGATGGCCTGTTCGTCGGATGCAGTGCTGACGGGCTCCGGAGCAACGGCAGAGGGAGTCACGGCCTCCGAGTTAATCACAGCAAGGGTGGAACTGCTCAGCATCAGGACGGTGGATGAGTCGCTGGGTGATGGTTGAGAAGGCTCCGAGCTGATGACGGAAGGCTCCGAGCTAATGACAGCCAAGGTTGAACTGCTCAACATCAAGACAGTGGATGATTCAGAGGACGAGGCTGGTGCAACGGCGCTGGCGGAGATATAGCTGGTCGAGGACTCGGTGCAAGTGGTGTCAATCGAGTAAGTGGGCCACATGGTGACAACAGAGGGACTAAAGCCGCCGTTCTGACCGGGGTCAAAGAAGGCGCCGCCATTGCTGGTTGTGCACGAGGTGGTGGTCACCAGCGTGTTCTGAGGCCAGACAGTGAAGATCGAAGGCAAAATAGTGACGACTTGAGGACCCTGAGCAGGTGCCGTCGCAATCACAGCGGAGGGCTGTGCCAAAGTCAAAGTGGTCGCAAAAGCACCACCGCCAATCGCAGAGGGAGCGATGGTGACAATGCTTGGGCCAGAGCCAGGACCAGAGCCGAGAGTAGTGGTGAATGCAACGACCGAGTAAAGACCAGAGCCGATGGGAATGGTTTCTGACAGGACAACCTCCGAGACGGTCAAGACAGGACCGGTAGATTGAGCCGCGCCAGCTCCTCCCTGAGTGATGGTGAAAATGGAACCGGCACCAGCGTTAGGTGAGCCGTAGCCTTGAGGACCATTGCCGGAGCCAAAAGGCCCATTACCAGAACCGAAGGGGCCATTGCCCGAACCAGAGGGTCCGTTGCCAGAGCCCGATGGAATGGTGAGGGTGAGGGCAGTGGCAAAGCCAGTCGCACCGGGTTGCAGACCACCAGCAACCCCGGAAGGTGACTCAGTGATAGTCAAGATAGGACTAAGGCCGGAGTGTGGTGAACCATAGCCCTGAGGAACGTTGCCCTGAGGTCCACTGCCGGAGCCAGGAGATCCAGAGCCAGGAGACAGCGTGACGGTGAAAGCAGGGCCAGATCCGCCGTTGCCTTGTCCATTGCCCTGAGGACCGTTGCCCTGTCCGGAGCCTTGACCGATGCCGGGGAAGTTGGGCGAACCGTAACCTTGGGGATCATTATCCTGACCGCTACCCTGAGGACCGTTGCCTTGTCCAGAGCCTTGGGGTCCACTGCCTTGCCCATTGCCAGGCGACAAAGTGACGGTAAAAGCAGTGCTGGCGCCATTGCCACCAGGTTGGGCACCTCCTGTAGGAGCAGCACCACCCTCAGTGATGGTCAAGACGGGGCCGAGCGAGTTGGGTGAGCCGTAGCCCTGAGGTCCATTGCCCTGAGGTCCACTGCCAGAGCCAGGAGAGCCGGAGCCAGGAGACAAAGTGATGGTGATAGCGGAGCCAGGTCCACTGGCACCAGGCTGGGCTCCTCCAGTCGCCGTGGGGGCAAGTTCGGTGACGGTCAAGATGCCAGGAACACCAGCAGTCGAGCCAGAGCCGCCAATGCCGCCGTTACCGGGAGTCAAGGTGAGGGTGAAAGCCGTTCCAAGACCAGACACGGGCGCCGAAGCTCCCGAGTCGCCGCCGGAGGGGATGGTGACAACGATGGGTGAGCCGTCTGGTCCAGTGACAGTGATGACCGATCCACCGGAGCCATTCTGACCAGGAGTGTTGGAAGGAAGTTGCTCAGTGACGGTCAAGACATTGGATGGGCCATTTGGAGTGGCTGCTGGGTTGCCGCCGCCAGGAATCGTGAGAACAGTAGGATATCCATCAGGCCCAGTCACAGTGATGACTTCTCCACCGGGGAAAGAGCCGCCGTATGGGGTCGCAGAAGGCTGGGCAGTGATGCCTCCAGCACCGGCCGGAACGGTGACGATTGATGGTGAGCCAGAAGGCAATCCCTCAGTCACAGTCAGAAGGCCTCCCTGGCCGACAGGAGCCGTGTTGCCACTGACGGGAACGGTGACGGCGACAGGTGTACCAGAGAGCGTGAGAGTGAGCACTGTGCCAGCTACAGGAGTGGACAAGCCGTTGCCTCCCTCGGTAACAGTCACGAGGCCGGAACCGGTAGCGGAGTTGGCGCCTGGGTTGCTCTGAGGAAGAGGAACAACTACCGGTGTGCCGTCAATGGTGATAGTGAACTCGCCATTGTCAGGGGAGCTTCCAGATCCAGACCCTGTTCCAGAGCCAGTGGGGGACGGACCCTCAGTGACAGTCAAGACATTGGAAGGGCTAGAGCCAGAGCCGCCGCCGACAGGAATAGTGACAACATACGGTGAACCAGAAGTAGGAGTGATGGTGAAGACCGTGAGGCCACTGGGAAGAGAACCAGCGCCAGACCCGGCACCAGAGCCGTATCCGGGAACAATGGCAGAACCGGTGGCAACAGTAGGCTGAGCGGCCGGAGCCGTTGCAGGAACCGTGATAGTGAGCAGAGTCCCAAACTCAGAGACAACAATCTCCGATGAGGCTGGTGAGGTTGCGGAAGGCAAGGACCCAGATCCAGGAAGCGTGATGGTAAAGAGAGTTCCCGACTCGGAAATGACAACCTCAGAAGGTGTGGGTGAAGAACCAGACGGGTATCCAGTCACACCAGGAGTGTATGTGACAATCACGGGTGTAGCGAACCCACCAGACGGCCCCGGAGTGACAGTGACAGGAGAAAACCCGCCAGATGAATCAGTGGGGTTGGAACCAGATCCGAATGGGTTGCTGCCATCACTTCCATAACCAGCAGGGACTCCGCTGACTGAAGGAGATGAGCTAGATCCGGAACCAGACCCTAAGCCAGATCCTGATGATGGCTGAATGGTGTAAGTGACGGCATATGAAGACTCGGTCTCGCCTAGCCCAGCAGGAACGGTGTAAGTGACAACGACGGGAGACCCAGTAGCAGCAGATGGAGAGCCAGCAGGTCCCGTGACGGTAACCACGCCAGGTCGATCACTACCGCCGCCATAGCCGTAAGGATCGCTTGCAGACGGGCCAGACCCGGAACCGGAGTTGTCAGGAAAAGTGACGGTCAAGACACCAGATGGACCATTGCCACCAGAGCCGTATGGGCCACTTCCGGAGGAAGAACCGCTGGAACCGGTGGTTTCGGGAACGACAACAGTGACGACGCCGGACGGGCCATTGCTGTCGATGACAGAAGGAGAAACTCCAGAGGGATAGTCCGAAACGGGAACCGTGACAGTGACAAGGCTGGGCTGGCCATTGGCTCCGGTGAGCGTGAAGGTCAAGCAAGTCGACTGATCATCATCGCCTGAACCAGAGGAGCCGCTTCCGGGATTCGGTGGAACTGTGACGGTGACCGGACCCGAAGGGCCATTGTAAGGTGCCGAAGGAGAACCACCATTGGGGATCGCCGAGGCAACTGGAACGGTGACAGTGACAAGACTCGGCTGGCCGTTGGCTCCAGTAAGCGTGAGAGTCAGGCAGGTTGACTGATCATCGTCGCCTGAGCCAGACGGGCTGCTTCCAGGGAGGCCAGAGGCGTCTGGAGAGGGGAAAGCTGTGACGGTGACCGGACCCGAGGGGCCGTTGTAAGGCGCAGAAGGAGCACCGCCAACGGGGAAACCAGAACCAGCTGGAACAGTGACAGTCAAAAGGCTAGACTGACCATCCGAGTTCGCTCCAGGAATTGTTAGAGTCAAACAAGTCGACTGGCCGTTGTTGTAACTAGAACCGCTGCCTTGGCCACCCGAGCCTGAACCCGGAGTACTGCCGGCGGGAACCGTGAGCGTGACTGTGGGAGCTTGGTTGCCGGAGCCGAAGCCAGACTGACCAGAACCCTGACCAGGGAGAGACTGAGTGGGAGCGCCAGCTTGGGGAACAGTCAAAGTGACAGCGTCGGGTGATCCATTGCCTGCAGAAGCTGAAGAGCCGCCATAAGGAGGGTAGCCGGTTTCGCCTGATGATCCGCCGTTCAAACCGGGCTGAGTGGCCTCGGGAACAGTGACAGTGACGGGCGAACCGCCATTCTGACCGCCTTGGCCGGGAGACGAGCCGGCACCAGGTGTCAAAGTGAAGACGCCGGTGTAGCCAGGAGAGTTGCCATCAGCGGGGACGGTGTATGTGACCAAGGTGAGACCCGATGAATACCCAGCAGGGACAGTGCTGTGAACGCCAAAAGGACCAAGTGGGATAGTCAGATCAGTCGGTCCGTATGAGGAGCCCGGGTCGCCAGGTGGGTAGGGGAGGTTGGGTGTCACAGTGAGAGTCTCGACAAGAGGAGTGGGCATGCCAGGCTCGGCAGGAATCGTGTAAGTGATTGTTAGAGGATTCAGACTGCCAAAGAACGGTGGGTAGGACTCCTTGCCCCCATGAATCGTGGTGAGCTGAGGCAAAGGAACGGTGAGGGTGTTGCCGGAACTAGGGTTGCCGGAGCCACCAGCCCCAGGTATGAGCGAGTCGGTGCATGTCGAAGAAAGGAAACTTCCAGGAACTTGTGGACCAGCCGATGTACCGCCAATGACAGTGACAAGCGGACCAGATGTGGCGCCATCGAGGCCAGGAGGTGAGACGATGGTAGACCATGACCCAGGACTGTCTGCAACGTCGGGAATGGTGACGGTGAGCACAACAGTGGCCGACTGGTTGGGACCTTCTGGTATTGTGAGAGTGACGACTTCACCGGCCTGCCCAGATATTTGAGGGACAGTCACAGTGACTCCTGCTGGAGAGGAACCGGAGCCTGAGCCGCTGGGGATGGTGACTGTGATGCCGGAACCAAACCCTGGGGAAGTTGGGCTGGGAGATGCTTGGGAAGCAGTGACTGTGACGATCGAACCAGGAGAGTTACCGTTGCCGTTGTTGCCAGCACCAGAACCAGCGCCAGGGGTGTTGATGGTGATGGTTGATACTGGGATGGTGACCGTGCTCATGGGAGTAGAGAGAGCCGTGACAGTGATGGTGACAGGTTCGAGACTGCCAGCAGAGCCGAAGGGAGAACCGAAGGGGGAAGATTCAGTGGTGCAGGTGGAGGAAAGAAGACCATTATTGTCAGAACCAGAAGGTGAACCGAGTGACCCAGGAGACCCGGCACCAGGATCAGAACCGCCAACAGGAACCGTGAGAGTGAAGACCGAACCAGCTGAGCCAGCAGCAGTCGGAGAGTTGCCGCCGGGGACAGTGACGAAGACAGTGCCTTGGGCTGTCTCGGTGCTCGTGCAAGTTGTGTCGATGTCGTAATCGAGGCTGTGAAAGAGACAAGTCAGCAACACAGAAAACAGACAATAGGATCGGATGGAGAAAGGATGGGAAAGGACTCACTTGCGAGGGACAATAGCACCGGATGTTGTCCAGGCTATGCCCGAGAGCACGCCCAAAGACGCGTTGAGACGCATCTTGGTGTCAGCACCTGGATGCCGAAGTGGTGATTTTGCTTCTCAAGGTGAAGAAGGGAAGATAAGGATTTGGACACAAAGTAGGTGATAATGAGCGTGATGCCAGAAGAGAAAACGCCAAAAGGCAAGAAAGTGGGCGGGAGATCTGATGATGCCGAGATCAACAAGGTGAAGAGAGATTGAGTTGAGAGGAGAAGGATGAGGAGGATGAAACCAGAGAACGACAAGGGGAAGGGAATGGCGGTCTTATGTAGGCCATCTGGAGGGTCATCCTCGTCTTCAACCATTCAAGCAGATGACGAGAGGTCGGGGACGAACAGCATGTCGACTTCCTCTGCATTTGATGGTCATCACATTGGGGAGGAAGGCGTTGTGGTGGAAGTAGGAGATTGCGCATCGTAGACAAGACAGAGGAGGCAAGCATGGACATCAATCGTGGAGAGTCGACCAAGTGGGAAGGATTTCATGCCATGAAAAGCCACTCCGGACCGCAGCGGGAAATGAGAGAGATGATGTGCTTGATTGTCATGGAAGGAGCTCAAGGGACTTCAATGAGGGGAGGGTTGGGACTGGTCCATGTGAGATCACCAAGAGAGACGTTCCTTCCTCAACTGCCACCTCTGTCTGCGAGAGGACTTGGCCATCGAGATTCGGGAATGAGAATATCCATTCGAGTTTCTCTGTCCTTTCCTCAGCATATTGCTCCTTCCCGCTTGCAAAGTCTTCGCGTGATGGCCAACATCATCATCGAGGACGGGATTGCCCCTGAGATTGGACACATTGACTGCAGTGGAGCAGCAATGAAGTCACCCTCGTCCGGCACCTCGAACCGGCAGGAGTGGAAGGAGGCCGCACTTCCCGTCGTGAGTCGTCCCCAACCGAACCAAGTCGAAGAGGAAGTTTCGGAGTGAGCTGATGGGCAAGCCTGGCGACGGGGCGGAGTTGCGAGATTCTGAGGAGCGCTTTCCTCGCGTGGAAGACTGCCCCCCTGCGATGGAAATGAACATGAACCCGACCGGCGTCCTTTCCTGCCTTGACCCGGGCCGTTTTTCCTTCCGCTCACCAAGGCCAAGACTCTGTCACTAAAGTTGCCCCAAATGCTCACTGCGGCAACTTTTCTCTTTTTGGCAGCTTCCTGCCACTTATTCAGTTCACGTCAATCGAACTTTTCCGTAGCGGGCTTTCTCCAATAATATCGGGAAGGTTCTCGCAACATGTGATAAAACCCATCATTTCCGGATTTCTGCTGCCCTGAATCGAATTTGTAAACAACTTGCGGCAACTCTACGCCAGCTGCGTTCTTCCCGCAGGGAAAATACGCCGTTGATACAGAAATAGAGAGGGACGAATGAATGGTGTCTAGACCAAGGAGGTACGTATGAAGAATGGAGTTGGTGCTGTGTCAACCTGGAATGCACTGGTGAGTGGTTATGCTTTCCTTTCTTCCGGGGTGTGTTGAACTTAATGTTATCGATACTTGCCAACACAATGTCTGGAGCTTGAAAACCTCAGGCTAAGTGCCTTACGAGACAGCAGTGGCGGACATGTATTAGACCGAACTGTCGAGTATGAGTACACAATGATGTGACATTGACTGAATAGACTAGAGTTGTTTTCTAGTGATGGAGATTGAGCACCTAAAAGAAAAACTCGGCAATTCGCTGACCAGGGGAAAGGAATATACTAAGCCATACGTCTGCTCCTTACGCCAGTTCATGATCTATACCGGATCGTCATGGTAGATACCATCATGGTAGACAGGCTCGTCTGGCTGGTTTCGAGCCGCCTGGTCGTTGGCAGTGACGGGCCGTCCAACTCTGACCCGCGACCTCTGCTCCAGTTTTGTTACCCACAACGCGGCTCCAGCGCTCGTAGTCAAGAGGAAGAAGAAGCTCAGCACGGGTATCAGCTGGAGGACCATCGCTATTGTTCCAAACCAGGTGTACTCCCACGACCAGTAGCTGCGTTCCCGCTTCATCTCCTTCTTGCTCAACCCTCGCAGCTGGAACCATCTGTGGTGCGACAGCTTCCCGTACCGAGAACCGGTAATCATGAGAAAGGCAACCGTGCCACCGTACGGTATCAGGTTGAGCGGAAGAAAGACGATCAGCTCGACGATTTGTTTCAGGCTGAAAGGTTGGAACTCGGCTTTGGTGGTGGGCTTGCCCAACATCTTGACAGAAGTGGGCGCATCCGGGAAAAGCAGACGATGGGGCGCGACGAGATCGGTCAGGCCATGGTTGATTAGCGTTGCCTGTTTCAGTCCCAAGGTTAGCAGACTTTTCCCACCTTGCAGATCAAGAAGCCCAACTCAACCTACGTCAAAGATATCCACTTGGGCCTCGTCGACAAAGAAGCCCTCAAACAGAGCCTGAATCACCACATGGCCCTCTCCAAGCACGAGCACTATCGCATTGAACCAAGCTCCTGCCTTTCCCTGGAAGATCATCAAGAAAAGCAGCTGGGGAATAAAGGCAAAGGTAAACAGGATCAGATATACCAGGAACGAGATGATGGATAGCGGGAGTAGACGGCCTAGGAAAACGGGATAGAATTCGGGATGGCGCAAAAAGTAATATATGCCTTCGATGGGGTATGCGGCGGCGCGAGAAGCACGACGGATGCGATCGATGGGTCCGCGAAAGGGTCGGAGGAAGAATTTCATGATGCGCCAGAGCAGCGGACTGCTTCGGTTTCCGCCATTGCTGGCATCGGGCAGGGAGGGCATCGCGGAGGTGGTGGTTATGCGCCGGCGACGGGTTCAACTTGCAAACGGATTTGGTTCGGTATCGGAAGGAGTCTAGGATATCGACGCGGTCTAAGAACTCGACGAAATGGTTTCGGTCACAGGAACTGAAGGTTTGCGACAAACTCGACACCAACCGACCTGACGTCGGCACCTCAAAGTGGTCGCAACTCGCGGTTCTTGTGTTGGTCCTGCTTGGTTGGCGAGGCTCAAATGCTAAAAAGGCACAGTGGGCTGGCGGAGTACTTTTGTGCTTTAACAGCCACAGCGGGGCGGGGACAGCTGTCAACCCCACATTCGGAGCAGAGCACGGGACTCGAACCGGGCGCACTCCGCTCAGAGACGAACATGTGGAGCCTGGACCAGCCGGCGACGGAGCCTTGCAAGCCTTATCACTGCACTCATTTGCTGGCGTCTAGGGCCCGATCGGTAACGGACCGCTGGCCTCAGCGGTCCAGAGAAAGGTACGTCCTGGGGTCCACGTGGAGGGCGTTCTTGACGCGATCTTTTTGCTGGACCGCTGGAGTTCTGAACCGCTAGGTTTCGGGCGGTTCTCTTCCGCCCAGCGGTCCAAAACGCTTGCCAAGACCTTGATCCATTTTAGCCCCACTAACCAGCTGTCAGCCCACTTTGGCAACCCAAAGAGGTTAGGCGCCCCACTCAACCTAGGACTGAAAAGGATAGCTGGCTAAGTTAGAAGTGATCCCTGGCTAGACTAAACCCACTTTTTTTTACTGTGCAGCCATAGGTACCAGCCGCGCAAAAGCTTTACGGGGCACATCTTCACTTCACCTCGGTAGGTGTAAACAAATTATCCTGTGTCGCCCATCCAGTTCTGCCAGTCAATTGTCTATAGTTAAAGCTGTTGATACTGGTGTTGTCACCCGCTATATGGTGTCGTATATGCTGGTCCGGTTGTTGTTCGTCAGGTAAAGCCCTCCGCCAATTGTGTAAGCACTAGGGAGGGTGCAGGAGAAAACGCTAGAAATTCGCCCTCTAGTTCTACGCCCCCAGATGCCCCCTTGCTTAGTTTACTAAAAGCACCTAGCTGATACTAATGGGGTTCTATAGTAGTAGAGACAACGACAACGAGATCGATATCGACAACGATATTAATAACGATAGCGACGGAGATGGTGATAGCTTCGAATGTATTGGGCTGGCGATATGGAGAGGTTAATGGGCGCGGTTGGAAGCCAGACATTGGCTGCACAGCCAAAAAAAAAAAAGTAGGTTTAGTCAGGCCAGGGAGCATTTTGGGTTCAAGCGCAAAACAAATCCAGAACAAGAACAAGCAGGGCAATCAATCCACATGGCCGGGTTCACCCTTCGACAACGAAGAACATTTCCTCTTCCGTGGCACCAGTCGTGGCATAGCACCGCATAGCGTGACACCCTAGTGCTACCTCTGCCCCCCCCCCTCCGTGGTGACAGGCGACAGCACTCCAACATGGTCGAATCGGATTGACTCCCACGCCAGAGGAGCTGTTAGTGCACAGCGGTGGTAAAAAGGCGGACAGCAGTCAACAGATCTGCAGCGCAACGCTGGGTACTCTGCATGGCGTCGAATCCAGTATGAACGGGCCGGGTCGGATATAGCTCCGGTGCAGCGTTGTGGTGAAGGGTTCAGAGAACCGCCGACACTGTCACAGAAGCAGGAGCAATAGACTGCCAGCCAATATGCCCAACATGGCGCTACTTGGTGAAATCGCTGGATCTGAATGGTTGTTGACCACTTGTTGTTGCCTGACAAAACTTTGGCCGTCTCCTCTCCTCTAGCGCGCGCGCACATCAGCTCCCGTCCTTCATTTTCTCACCACTTCCCGTCCACATATTCCCACCGTTGCGACCTGAGGCTTACCCGCCTCCCTGTACTCTGACACACTAAATGCTGTGCAGTCAGCAACTACGGGCATCTACACCACCAACGACAACAGACCTGGCATGATGGATGCATCCACATCAGCCACGACACCTCCCATGGCCTTCAGGGGCAGCGAAGACTCGGACCAGCAGAGAAAGAGGAATCGCATTCGGTTTTCGTGTACCACATGTCGAGAGAAAAAGTAAGGCCGCTCGTCAACAACGTCCATGCCTTGGCTGACCACAGCAAAGACTCAAGTGCAACCGCCAGTCTCCCTGTGACCAGTGCATCAAAAGGAACGTTGCCACAACATGCAACTTTATTCCCTATGCCCAGAATGAGCCTCGCCCAACCCCATCCGCCTCGGGCCCAACACCCGCTTCACAAAGTGCTGGCTCTCGCAACAGGAGAGGGCCTCTTCAGAAAATGACGGCAGCAGCCCGCCTTCGCCACCTCGAGCATATGGTTCAGGTCCTGAAAGCGCAAATGCGCCGTGAGGAGAGTGATGTCCCAGCTTCTTCTAGGGCTATCTCCCCTGTCTCTCCGTCGCCCTCTGTGCAAGAGACTCAGCCGGATGCAGAATCAACCGCACCTGCCAAGGGGACAGCAGGCGCCATGGCCGATCAGACACGATATGTCGAAGTCATTCACTGGGAAGCAGTCCTTGACGAGCTTACCACCTTGACCAAGGATCTTAAAGCCTCGGATGAAAGCGATCAAGAAGAAGAGGAAAACTGGTCTCCCAGCAACGTGCCTGAACGCCAGCCCGTCATGGTCCTCTTTGCTGGCGGCTTTTCTCCTGTTTCCCCGGTCGATCTGTTCCGACGCATGCCACCGAAGCCTGTATGCGACCGTCTGCTGTCCATATTCTTCCAGGTCAAAGAACCCACCTGGTCAGTCTTCCATCTCCCCACGCTCTGGAAATGCTACGATGCGCTGTGGCAGGAGGGAGCCGAGCTTTCGTATACCGACCTGGCCTTCTTCTTCCTCCTGTTTGCAAACGCTGCCTTCTTCTGTAGCCATACGGGAGAGGAAGTTCCTGGCAACCTAGGAAGCCCGATGCAGGCATACAGCACGTTCAAAACCACGGGCGCTCACGCCCTTGCGCTCTCTGACTACAGCACGCCGGGAAAATACAAGCTCGAGGCCCTGTATGTATATCTCGCCGCCGAGTTTATCGGCCAGCCTGACGCACCGCTCAGCACGTCCATCATTTTGTCCACCATTGTCCGACTGTCCATGCACATGGGACTACATCGCGACCCAAAACACTACCCTACCATGAGTCCCTTTGAGGGCGAGATGCGCAGGAGACTCTGGCTTCAGTTGGTCGAGACTGATCTGATGATCTCGTTCCAGTTTGGACTCCCGAGCAACATCCAGTCCCGTTTCTACGATACTGAAATGCCTCGCAATCTTCTCGACGAAGACTTTGACGAAACCACTAAAGAACTTCCGCCCTCCAGGCCTGAATCAGAGATGACACCCATTCTCCTGAACATTGTAAAATCTCGCATGATATGTGCCTTTCGGGATATTACAGCGGCCATGTGCTCGACGAACCCAATCAGCTACGCCGAAGTCATTCGTCTCGACAAGCAGCTCGAGGACACCCACAACAGTCTTCCTCGTCTCCTCCAGCTTCGCACGTTTGCCGAGTCCAAGGACGATCCTATCGACGTCGTCATGCACCGGTTTTGGATGGAGCAAGTGTATCAAAAGGCACGGATAGTGCTGCACCGAAGATACATGGGCATCGGAAGGACGGATAAGCGTTACACGCACTCTCAGCAGGTCTGTCTGGACGCGGCCATCAAGACGTTGCGATGCCAATACGAACTTCATCGTGAGCGGCAGCCCCAGGGGCGATTGGCTTCGGAGAAAAATGGGCAGTTTTTTCGAGCCAGTTTTACCACTCACGACTTTCTCCTCGCCGACATGATCCTCTGTCTCGAACTTTCCTACATCAAGGCCAGGGAGAAAAGGGAGGCATCTCCCATGGGCACGCGGTCTGATACAGTTGAGAACGATGTTATCTCGAAGGACCAATTGATGCGGATGCTCGAGACCTCGCGGCAAATCTGGCAGTCGACAAGGAGGCATTCGACCGAAGCGAACAGGGCGTTCAAGATTCTGTCGAAAATGCTCTGTTTGTCGACAGGAACCGTGTTCGAAAGCAGCCCTGAATCGTCGGGCAGCACATACGATTCTTTCCAGGCGTCTATTTATCCAATCGCAGAGCCAGGTAAGCAACCTTTCAAACCGTCTTCCATATGTGCGGCCTACCTAGACTAACACTGCTCACTGAAGCGACCGGGGTGACGGGTGTGAATCCCCATTACTACACGCAGCCTCAGGCTCCCACAGCCAAGAACCAGGCTGTACCCATTGCCATACCCATAGTCATGCCACAGACAACAACAACCCCGAGCGCCGAGCAGATGCAGTATTCCCCCGCGTGGCAGCCAGACCTCCCCCCTCCGATGGGACCTGTGGACTTTTCCCATTATAACACGACAGGCCAGTTCATGGATCCGAGCTTGACGGCCGACTGGGTAAGCGAAAATGAAACTCGTTGATGCGGGTTATAACGACAAGCTAACATGGATGCAACAGCACCTCTGGGATAATCAGGTCCATAATACGAACGTTGACGAGCTCCAGATACCCTGGAATACGTTCTTCCACCCTCAGATGCCCCGCTATCAGTAATTCAGTTCTGGGCGCTTGCTTTGCATGTCTCGGTCTAGAATTTGTCTGTGATCTTATTGCAGGCACCACGAAACAGCGTCGAGCGGCTCATTACCCCCACTAGATGCCTCGTGAATGCCCAGCTTACTCATGACGGAAGATGCGGGGAACAGCGGTCGCTTACGGAACCCAAGATGGTAAAGAGCGACAGCGACTTAGTCCTCCACTTACATAACTCGGGCTTATTCTAGCGCATCCTCTCTGCTGGCCTTTACAATTTCAAACATTGTCCAAGAGGTCGAGCGACACTGATGCATTCGCTCATACCCGATCGAGTAGCGGTAGCAGTATTAGCACCGCGACACTTGATCCTATCTATAGCAGCATGCCTTTCGCTGATGCTGTCAACGGGAAGGCGACTTGGAGTCGGACTGCTGGCGACAGCGATCAGATATCCGACCTCGATTTCCGGTCTTGATACCCCACTTCATTATCGCAGGCTGCCGCGGAAATCACCATCATCGCACAGGAGACAATTCTCAACTTCAACTTGGACACCATCGAGCACAAACACCACCACGCTGAAAGATGACGAGGGCGGGGATGTGGTTGGGTAGATGGGATGGGAAGGAGATGAAAGATGCTGGTAAATGAGGGTGTTGTGCATTTCAGCGATGGATCGCATTTATGGCCCAGGAGTGGAGTGTTCGGAGCAGCAAGCCCGGGTTTTCAAATCGCATTCCCGGAACGAAACTTGGCAGTTGGCCGTGATTCCAGATTCCGCTCCGATATCCATGGCGCCGGGGTGCGCCGCCCGATAACGGCCGGCCCCGCACAGGCCCCGCTGTGCCTGAGCCGAGATCCGAAAGACGCGGTCAATTTACCCCTCTTCAGTTAGCTCCGAGACTTATTAATCGGAATCGCGGAATTACTGCGCCATTGACATGTGTCATAAACTCGGGGTCCCCAAACCGTTCGAGTTCGGTAACCCGATCATTGTCAACTTTTGAACCTCTGACACTTTACAGTGAATGCTATTTCCTCACTGACACATCCCTACAGACTCCGCCGTGGAGCCCTACATATTCCCCAGTTTTCCCCACTAGTTCACCTTATCTCCCATCCGTAACCGGCGCAAATATTTATCATCACCACGCAGTACGGCACCAACTGGGTGCAAATCTCATCACTTGTCCCTTTTAGCAAATTAGCG
This sequence comes from Neurospora sp. FGSC 6877, assembly GCA_009805295.1. Lineage (NCBI taxonomy): Eukaryota > Fungi > Ascomycota > Sordariomycetes > Sordariales > Sordariaceae > Neurospora > Neurospora sp. FGSC 6877. The sequence goes on along the minus strand of RAON01000105.1, from coordinate 54,444 downwards.
GCACCGGCAGCACTTATACGCCAAGAATGGGTTCCACAGACGCTACCTCCCCTTCCACCGGGCTTACCGGGGAGGAGGGCAACTTTGACGTCTTCAAGAACGACATCCTCATGCTTCACGTGCCCCTTCCCCCGGACCAAGCCTGGATCGACAAACTCGAGAACAAATATCCCGGCTTCAAGGTCCGGTGGGTACACCGATCATGGGACGACTACGGGCGGTTTGACGAGAGCACTGCGTCGGAGGAGTATGAGGGCGTCACCATGTTGTGCTCGTACTATCCTCACAAGGCCGAGCTGTTGCCCAAGGTGAAATGGGTGCAGCTTACGAGCGCGGGGGCGGATCCGTGGTTGCAGCATCCGTTGTATTTGAACAAGGAGGTGGTATTTTGTACTGCTAATGGGTGTCATCCGTATGTCTTTTCCTTCCCTTCCACCATACGGGAAGAAGATTGCTAATAAGGGTTCGAGGTGAAGCCCCCAAATAGCCGAATGGGTAATCGGTACCTACCTAATGCTCTCGCACCACTTCCTCTCCTACCACGACGCCGCCGTCCAGCACGGGCAATCCCAAGTCCTGCGCCACCTAACCACCGTCGACTCACCCGGCATGCGCATGGGCATTCTCGGTTACGGCGCCATCGGCCGGCAAGTCGCCCGCGTCGCTCAAGCTTTGGGCATGGAAGTCTACGCCTACACGCGGCGTCCCAAACTGACGCCTGAGTCCCGCAAGGACGACAGTTACCACCTTCCTGGCACTGGCGATCCGGATGGCGTCATCCCTTCCAAATGGTTCTCTGGTTCTTCGAGGGAGGACATCGACAACTTTTTGGCTCAAGACCTCGACATCCTCGTCGTCTCTCTCCCCCTAACCAACTCTACCAAACAAATCATCGGACGCAAGCAATTCGACATTCTCAGCCGCAAAAAGACTTTCCTTTCCAACATCGCTAGGGGCCAGCACGTCGACACCGAGGCCCTGGTGGAAGCGCTGAAGGAGGGCAAGATCAGGGGCGCGGCGCTGGATGTTACGGACCCAGAGCCGTTGCCGGAGGGACATGAACTGCTGAAGATGCCGGGCAAGTGCTTTGTTACGCCGCATGTTAGCTGGCAGACGCCATTTTATTTTGAGCGGGTTAAGGCTATACTGGAGGAGAATTTGGAGAGGTGGAGGGGGAATGGGGGGCCGAGGGGGTTGGTGAATTTGATGGATCGGGAGAGTGGGTATTAGGGGAGGATTGATGGGGAAGGGAGGGAGGAAAAGAGGACGGAAGGGAGGAAGGGGGCAGGTGGTTCAAAGAAATAAGATTGCACGCGGCCTGCTACCAAACAGTGATTCTGTGTGTGTAATCTTTGTGGTTCACACCTTGGCTACTCGTCAGGCCTTGAATCGTCTTCCGCCAAGATGAAGATCGGAGATTTAAGCCCTGACAAGTAGTTTGGGTATGAAGGAAGGGGGAAAGGAAGATGGGGAAAGGAAGGATGGAGGGAAAATAGAGCGGAGAAGGATGCATGGTCAATGAGTGAGGTCTTCTTTTTTTTTTTTTTTTTTTTTTTTTTTCTGCGCTACTTCAACACCCCTTAAACTCGATGATCGAATTGGGTTTGATCGAAATTCCAAGTAACGAAGAAAGTGCAAAAGAGGCAAGAAAGACGGTTCGAGCGTAAGTTGGTTGTGGAAAATGACAGTTTGTTTGGAGAATGATGGGGGAAAATGCAGTTGCAGGCTTGTGGCTATGGCCGTGACTACTATCCTTCGGTGTTCAGCAGCGTTTTGGTGACGACTTCGACATCAGTGACGAAAAGGAGCGAACAATACGATTCGAGCAAAAGATGGCCGGGACGAATTAGGTTAGCAACAAGCGAGGAAGGAAATGATCAGAGGGAGATGCTCGATATTGACTGCCGAACCATGCGCGGATCAAAGATCACTGCCAAGGACCCAAGAAAACAATAGCCTCATCAACGCCGCTCTGGGCATAAATATTTCAACAATGATGCACGATTCATCCCATCTCTACCAGCCAAGCGGTTCATTTGGTGGTCCTGCGACTCCACCACGATGCTGTCAAGATAAGCTTTTTTAGTCCAGGCCTTCTCTTGGCCTACGCGTTGACCTCATCGACAGACCTACGTCACTCAATCCGGTAGGCTCCACCGGGAATCCATGGTACCGGGCCTGAACACTTCCCCGGGGTCACTGACGACTTCCTTTTAATATGATCGCCACTGTCTGTTCTTGAATCATTGTGCCACTCAATCGACTTACTCTTGCGTTACCATCCATAATTTGTTCTTCCTGGCTGCCGAAAACAAGCTGCATCGGACGTAACTTCCCGAGACAAACAACATCACCATCTAAACAAAAACCAAGCCAACTCTTCTGCCCGTGCCCAACCCATTCCAATGTCTTCCAAAACTACCACGTCAACTACCAACATCAATACTGATGATCCGTCCACATCAACTCGCAAAGGATCCTCACCACTTGACGGTCCCTCTTTAAGCTCAATATTACCCACTACCACTACCAACATCAACTCAACAGCAACATTACCCTCAACAATGTCACCACCACCCGCTCCCATGGGACATGCTTCCTCCTCGGAGTATCATCAGCCCATCAAACGCCGGAAATCATCTTCCTCCTCCACGCGCAGCTCGGGACACTTCGCCGCCGCCGCTACTGCCGCCGCCGCCATCCCCAGTGTCTCCGTTCCCGCGCCTACTTACTACGGCCATCACCGCTCGTTCAGTGCCTCCCAGCACTCGCCTCACCCCCCTCTCCATCATCATCACCGCTCATCCAGCGCCTCCCGAGACGACCGCGGCTCCCTTAGCCCGGGCAGCAGTAGCACCAACACCTTCGTTCTTCCACCGGGTGTTTCCATCAGCCAGATTACGCCTAACGTTTTTATTGGGAATAATGCGAGTTCTACTTCTATCCAGACGTTGATGCATTATGGTATTACTTCCATGGTTTCTCTGCTGTCGACTGCGGAACAGCAACTGAATGAGGAGGCCTGGAATTCTCCTGCTTTGGAGATGTTAGTCTCCAAGAGCAACAGGTTGTTTGTCCGGTGTGAAGATTCGCCGGAGGAGGATTTGATGGGGAAGTTGGGCATGATTTGTGAGTTTGTGGAGGAGCAGGTTGAGGGCGGGTTTGAGGGGGGTCCTGGGACAAGGCGTAGGAAGCAAAGTGTTGAGGAGGTGTTGGAGAGCGTGTTGCCTGCGAGTGAAGTGCCGAAGGGGTTTAATACTGGGAATGTTGGTCAGGAGCCGAAACCGAGGCAGAGGGTGCGGAGTCTGATTCCTGATGAGGAGGGGGGGGTCGAAAGCCAGGCATCGGCGCAGAGTGCTGAGGAGATGGCAGAGTTGACAAGGCAGAAGTCGAGGAGGGAGTCGGTTCCGGCACCGCAGAGACAACGGGTGCGCTCGCTGATCCCCGATAACGTGGAACCAGCCGGGGGCCCATCGAAATCACCCAACCCGATTCCGTCCGTCCCATCAGGGTCAATTCCCTCCGTCCCATCCGCTCCCATCCCTTCTCTCCCAGGCCAAGGGCACCTCTTACCACTGCCAGACTCAACCCCCTCCCAACTCTCCGCCCTCTCCCCCTCCGCCCAAGCCGGCCCATCAGCATCTACATCAAACCCCACAACCCCCTCAACCCAATGCAGTCTCGAAGGCGGCAAAGTCCTAATCCACTGCAACCAAGGCGTCTCCCGCTCGGGCGCCGCCTGCGTCGCTTACATCATGAAACAACACCCGGCTTGGTCAGCGCATAAAGCGTTGCGGTTCGTGCAGCTTCGTCGAAAAGAGGTGGAGCCTAGCGAGACTTTTATGGGGCAGTTGGAGGTTTGGGGGGAGTGTGGGTTTGATGTCTGGGAGGATGCCGGTGGGGCTAGTACTGGGGGAGGTGTTACTGGGGGAGGCGTGGAGGTTGATGGGGAGGGGGAGGGGGTGGATGGGAAGAGGGTGGATGGGAAAGGCGTGGATGGGAAGAAGAAGAAGAAGAGGGTGCCGAAGGGCCCTTATAAGAAGTGGTTGGATAAGAGGGAGGAGGTTAGGAGGAAGGTGGAGGAGATGGGGGGTTTGGTTTTGCCGCAGGACCACCAGGTTTAGGATGCTGGCACTGGCAGGGAGGCTGGACATGGGACTGGACATGGGAATGGGAGTCGGCATGTGCAGTGGGCTGCACCTGTAAATCGGACAGAGCGCTAGAGGGCTTTGGCTGGAAGGGTTCCTACTCCTACTCCTACTCCTCCTCCTGCTCGTGCTGATACTAGTGTTGGTGCTGGTGCTGGGAGAGGTAAGGGTGGTGATGTGGGTGATCTGTTGAGGAGAGTGGGGGGGTTGAGTTTGAGTCGGGCGCAGATAGAGGGTTTGGGGAGGGTGTATGACAGGCCTGGGGATAGTATCAAGCCGAGGAGGGGGACTGAGTAGAGGTAGTGGGACGATAGTGGTGGTGAATATACTGAACAAAGGTAGAGGGATACAATCAGGATTAAACAATAGCGACTTAGGAACCAGAGCAACTAAACAATCAGCTCAGCGAAGAAAAATATCATCAGCGACGAGTTCTATTCCCGCATCCTATGTCGGGCAGGTCAATGTTGCTTTGAGACGTAAGTACCTGTGCCAACCAACCAACAAAGTCCACCAAACCGACAAAAGAGCCCTCGCCTCGCCTGTGATCACCCACCGCACCCACAGCCTTGTAGCCTGTCGAGTGTTGATTTATTAACACTGGGCCTTTACTATGCCAAAGGCTCGAATAGGTGGTTGTAAGAATAAACCGAACACATCACGATCAGACACCTTACAGGTAGGTATACCCTACTCTTATCACGCATCCCAAGCATCCCAAGCGTACAGCGTATCAATATATACCTTTGAACTCTAAATTCTAAGCATTTTTCGGGCAGGTTGCCACCGCTTTGAGACGTAAGTACCATACTCACTAATAAAGTCTACTAAGTCGATAAAAGAACCCTCCCCTCGTTTCTTTTCACCTACCTTTACCTACCTTTTCCTACTGCGCCCACCGCCTTGTAGCCTATCGACTTGATTCATCGGGCGTTTACTAAACCTAAAATAGTCGTAAGAATAAACCGAACACGTCACGGTCACGGTCAGTACATCACACCTTAGCTACCTATATACAATACTCTTATCACGCATCCTAGCATCGCATTTAATATACCCTTTGAACTCTRCATTCTGGGCATAGATAGGCAAGTTCCTGAAGGGAATGTCAATCCCGTCCCTAGGAGGCAACGGGTGACAGACTCTGGCCCGATGTTGTTTGGGAATTTTTTTTATTTATTTAATTTTTTTTTAATTTTTTTTTTATTTTTTTATTTTTTATTTTTTTTTTTTTTGGGGGGGGGGGGGGGGGAGGGGAATAACACTATTTCTTTTTTGTGATGGCTTTTTCTAGGTAGGTAGCTAAAGCGAGCGGTAGGTATGGGACTGGACTGTGGTTGAGTTATTTTTACGAGTCACGGCTACTTCAGGTAGGATACCTAGAGGTAGAGGTAGAGGTAGAGGTAGAGGTAGAGGTAGCAGGCTCGGTACATAGGGTAGGTAAGTTGGGTTTGAACTCTGCTGGCAATGGACTGGACTGGCACTGGACTGGACTGGACTGGACTGGACTGGACTGGACTGGACTGGACTGGACTGGATTGGATTGGATTGGATTGGATTGGATTCAGTGGATGGATGTTTGCGCAATTTGAGCAGTGGGTACTGAGCAGTGGCCAGTGGGCACCCTCGAGGTTTACAGTCTAGCGTGGCGTACCTACCTACTAGGTGATCAGGCGTTAGTGTTCTATCATGTCTGTGTCGAGTTAGGTAGAAAGCGTTTTCGCTACGGTATTACTTGTGGCGGATGGAGGATGACGAGGGACTGGAAACGAGGGGCATGGGCATAGAAAGTCGAGTATGTACATACGACAATGCAAAAGTGGGAAACGGATGGTAAGTATAAGATAAGGTAGGGTTTCGAGCCCCGATGATTAACTTCCATGTCCGTACCAAGAGGAAAACGATTATTGCTTGTGGCATAGTGAGGCTCGTGCTTGTGGTTGTACTGATGAGAAAGTACGGTCGGAGGCTGGAGTTGTTTGGCTCGGTGGTCGGTGTGGGCGACGGTTCTTGCAACTCCCACCAGGATGCATAAATAGACACAGGCAGATGTGACGAACCGTTACAAGCACAGGAGTATATCGCTGGGATAAGAACAACGGTCGTAGTAGCCAAAAGGTACTGTTCGATTGTAAAAGCTATTGCTTGCTGAAGAGCCAGTATCTTAAGAGGCCTGGGAAGGCCGTCTTTATATACTGGCCTTCATGGACCCGATATACCGGACCCGTGGACCGGAACCTTCATCTCGGGTCCCCGGGGACTCGAGCCATGGACCCCTCCCTTCGGGTCCTCTCCCTTCGGGTCCAAACCTGGTTGGTCTGTTGGTTCTATCTGATCTAGCTTACATAAGTAATCCCTGATTGGATCGTAACAGCAGAACAGGAAAAATTCACAAACTCCGGTCTGGCAAGGAACTTCTGCAGTTGCAGCTCCGTTAGCCCCGAGTGCATGTGGTGATGCATGTGGTGGTGAAAAAGGTCCGTTTTGCACTGATATCCCTAATCCGTGCATTGTGTAAGTGGTCGCGGACATGTGTAAGTCGACGTGTCCAGATTGGGAAGAATTGGTGATAGTATTTTGTACGAGGATGAGGACACTCGACGGTTTTGCTTCCAACGTATCTGCTCGTCAAATATTCAAAACTTGTCATTTGCTTTCCCAATGTCTCGTTTGCTTCAGAGGAAATTGGGTAACTTTCTTTCGCAATGTGGTAAACCGCCCATATTCCAGATGCAAGTGCTACAATTTTCTGCAACACCAAATAACGCACCTCAACACCAGTGGTGAGCTGCATACATGACGGTGATGGACGTCCGGAACACCCAGCGGACAAGCAACCCTTTTATGGCCAGCACACGCTTTTCCTGATGAACGCAATGACCAGCAAGAATAAATTTCCTGGAGGCCCTTTTAAACTCCCTTTCCTTCTTCCAATCTCGTCCTCCAAATTAAAATTTTTCGACCAGACTTCACACAACCATCAAAACCTCGACCTGATTCCAACCATTTTCTCTACCCGCCAAAATCGCACCAAACCAAAAAGCTTTCGTCAGTTTTTCACACTTTGAATTCATCAGAAGAATGGTCTGATTGTATGTCACTACCATCATTTCACGTTTCCTACCCTTTCGCCGTCTGTCTTCGAGCATCTTCCCCTTCCGACAAAGGGTCCCTAATCCAACTCTCTCCATCAGACTGACATTTCCAGCCAAAATGTTCCTGCCATTCGGAAGTACAGGGCTCGCCAGACCACTCGGTTTAGTGGCCCTCGTACTCGCAACCACCTGCAACGCAGCATACATCCCCTATAATCCTCTCCACACGGCCTCTTTGGCCCAAAGGGATGTCACCACTACACCAGTCACCACAGTGTCCACAGCAAGCACGTCGACGACAAGCCTCGTAGCAGACAATAGCGTTTCCTCCGTCCCCACCGATACCGCTCGCAGCCTCCGCAGCACCTTGACCCGCTCCAGCACCTTCACCACACCGGTTACGGTAATTGAGACGGTCACGGCGGCAGTCTCCTCGGCGACGAATAGCGTGGAGGACCACAGTGTTTCTGGTTCCACCGATGTGGCTTTCACATCTACCAAAGTCGTTACCGACGTCGTTATCGTATCCACCCAGACCGTTTCCATCATTTCCGACGTGGTTTCCTTCTCTACCAACGCCGTGTCTGCTTCTAGCGGTGTCGTTTCCTCGTCTAGCCATGTTGTTTCTTCCTCTACCGATGGGATTTCCACCTCCATCGAGGTCGCTACACTTACCGTCTTCCCCGAGGTTGTTTCCACATCTAGTACCAATGGGGTTTCATCCTCCACCGATGCGGTTTCCGTCCCTATCTCTACCCATAACGTTGCCTCCACCCGCACTACCACGATCACCAGCGTGGGGGGGACGGTCACTTTGGTTGAGACGGGCACATCCACGCCCAGCGTAGCGGTCTCCTCCAGTGTTTCCTCCTCCACCGCTACCGAGGCCTCTACTTCTACTCCTACCGATGTCGTTCCCGTCTTCACTAATACCGGTCGTGGCCCTCGCAGTACCATCACCAGGAGCAGCACGAGTACCGAAATGGGCACCACGATCGTCGAGATAGTGACAGCCAGCGAAGCGGACCACCAAGTTTCCACCAAAAGCACCAGCAGTAAGACGGTCATGATCACCGTGATGCCCCCCGCCCCCACCGACACGGAGTCGACGCTGGACCAAGCTAAGGAGGGTTGTATCGGGTGCCAGGGCATTTTCGACGACGATGGTTGGGTGCCGCCTAAGAGGTTGCCTGCGCCTGATACTAAGAGAAGCTTGGACTCTTTAGAGGAGCCTGTGGATAAGGGTGATCGCAGGGGTCCGGTGGAGAAGTTGATTCCTTCGTTGGGTGGTGATGCTGAGGGCGAGTCTGATGTCAAGACAAATGCCACTGTCGACGGGCAGGATGATGCCGTCGTCACCCGTCAACTCGTCTCCACCGAGCTGCCCGAGTTGAACATCACGGTCACCTCGCCCTTCCTCCCCTCCAACATCACCGTCGGCACGGTCACCAACCACACCAAGCACACCACCAAAGACGGCTTCAAACCCATCCGCCTCTCCCCCATCACCAACGGTACAGCCCACACCATCCGCCTCTCCCCCATCAACAACATCACCCTTCCCACGGCTGCCCTTCCCATGGCCGCACGTGCCCTCGCCACCGATCAACCCGAGCCCCTCCCCCAGAACAACACCGAATCCACCCTCCCCCTAAACTTCACCTTCTCCGAGACCCTCCTCCCTCTCGATGTGGACGCTTTCGTGGATAAATTCAACCGGGCCTTTAACAACGACGCCCACAACGTCACCGTCGTCAACGACCCCAAGGCTAAACAGCCCTCCGCCACCTCCCCTCTTAACTCCACCACCCTCGGGCTCCCCACCAATGCCACCTTCTTCCGCCTTTCCGCCAACTCCCGCCTTTCCGCCAACCCCCAGCACCCCTCTGCCTCCCTTCTTAACTCCATCACCCTCAACACCACCTCCCCCATCTCCCCCAATGTGAACATTAACCTCTCCGCCAAACACTCTTCAGTCTGCACCTGCGCCCACAACAACCACGCGCACTCCTGGCGCGACTCAATGTCCCCCGTGGACCGGGCGACGGAGATCTGTATCAATGGCGGCGGATGCAAGATTACTCATGATTACGAGGAGATGTGTGTAATGATGGGTGGGGAACCCGACCCCTGTGCTTGTATTGCTGGTGCACTTGGGAAATATCAGAGTCATCATCGGGGGGTTTGGTGGATTTGGAGCGCGGTGCATTGTGGGGGGAGTGCTGTTGTTGTTACTGATCGTTGATTAGCGAAGGGGAAGGGAAAGGGGGAATGGAATGGGAATGGGGGGATGGGATGGGGAGTGGGAAGTTGGGAGGAAGGGAAAGGGGGATGGGAAGTTGGGGGTTGGGGGTTGGGAATTTGGGTTGGAGGGAGTGAGGGAAGGGAGTTATTTGATGGCTGATGACTTAGGGTGGAAGTTGGGATATGCGTATTAGTAGTGTTTTGTGTCAGTATTCGGAAGACAGAGGTCGTGGCGGTTAATGAGATTGTTAGACCATGGAGTTATTGACAAGGGGGAAGGAGTCAACGAGGAAAGAAGAGTTATTTTCGTTAGTTATCTGCTTCAAGTTATTTTAAGACTAGATTTCTAGTTATAGTTCGGGACAACGGGTACCTCCACAACTTACCTCTACCTTATAGGTAGGTAGGTAGGTAGCGAAAAGAACACAGGGTGACTTTAACCGTAAAATCTTTTCCTCTCCGACTTCAAGTGATGCTGTGATGCTTTGTGCCCCAAATTATGTGAAACCGTCCGTTCATCGGTAGAGCCAGGAAATCTTGTGGAACACCCGAGATTGCCCTCCTTTTTCGAACGTGGATCGTAAGTCGCAAACGCTCTCGCTCCTGCTTCGCTGCCAACGTCACCGATCCGTTCCTGCCACCTTGAAGCCGTAAGCCGTAAGCCACAAGCTACAGTGGGAAGGACGAGGGAGTATCCTCCAGGGTACATGACAGAACATTTGCAACATTCTCACCATGGCAGATCAACATCATGCGAAGTAACAACAATCCAAGATCAAGTTCACGAACTTTCCAACCACAGATAACACCATATAAACATCACACCAGTAGAGACGACAATAAAAGGAAATCAAGTAACAAAATCCAGAACCCCAACGCCTTTAACACCGAGTCCATCTCCCCAACTCCAAAGAACTAATTGACCTCCAACCCAAACAGAACTCAGTACAACATCATCTATCCGTCATACATCCATCCAACCCCCACCACCCTAGAGCACTAGAGGTACCTTACTCAATCAGTTCACTCAAAATCACTAGACCGATTCTTCTCCTCAGACTGCCACTTGCTCAACTCGCTCAACTCACTCTCCTCCTCCTCCTCCTCTTCTTCCTCGTCATCCTCCTCTTCATACACGACTCTACTAACTGCCCTCATAGCCCTGGCTTCCCTCCGACCTCCAACCGCGCTGCTTTCTCCCGCGCGACCGCGGTGATTATTGAGCGGTGATTATTGAGCGGTAATTATTGAGCAGTGGTTATTGAAGTCTTCGTCGCCGTAGCTTTGGTTGATTTTTTCTGAGTCGGCGTCGGCGTCGTCGTCGGAGGAGGTATCCTTCTTCTTGCCCTTCTTCGTGGCTTTGGCCTTGCCCTTGGCGATGGCTTCTCCTTATCGACGGCTTTCCCCTTGCTCTTGTCTACCGCCTTGCCCTTGCCCTTATCCTTATCAGCCGCCTTCCCCTTCTTCCCCTTCTTCCCCCCCTCATCATCACTCCCATCTTCTTCTTCTTCTTCCTCCTCCTCAGCCATCCTCGCCTCCTCCCGTTCCCTCGCCCTCTTCTCGCGTCTATAAAGTTTATCTTTTAGTCTCCTCGCCTTCAACTTCCTCGCCTCTTCTCTTTTCTTTTTTTGTTCTTCTGTCATCTCCTCTTTATCTTCCTCGTCTTCCTCTTCTTCCCCATCTTCATCCTTCTCCTTCTTGTTGTTCTTCTTATTGTCATTTTTATTCTTGCCCTTCTGAGGAGGAGGTTCTTCCCTCTCATCCCCCTCATCCCCCGCCTCCCCAGCCTCCTCCGCCTCCCGTGCCCTCGCTCTCCTCTCCGCTTGATACTTCCTATCGCGATGTCTCCTCCTTTCATCTTTGTGATACTGCTCGCGAGCAGCGCGTTGTTCGGGTGTCTTGTTGGGTGGGATGGAAAGCGGTTGGTAGACATCGGGGTCGGGGTCGCCGCCGCGGCGCTGGCGGGGGAGGGGAGCGGGAGAGGGAGGGGGTGGACGGGGTTGGCTGCCTGCTGGGCGAGCTGCTTGTTTAGCGGGTGCAGATGGGCGGGATGGTCGTGTAGCGGGAGCTCGAGGTTGTGGTGGCGGTGCCGGCGCCGGTGCGGGTTGAGACTCGGGCTGAGGTTGTGCTGCAGAACCTTTTCTACATGCTCTCGCCGCCCTACGCGCCGCAGCTTGCTCAGCAGCTTGCAGCCTCTCCGCCTCTCGTCGGTCTTCTTCTTCTTGCAGCTGAGCGACCAGTCGAGCTTCTTTGTCCGAGTCATGTGCAGCAGGCCTATTACGAGTGCTTCGTGTAGTGGGCGCAGCAGGAGCCGGGGCAGCAGAGGCCCAGGCCCGGGTAGTACGGGACGTGGCAGGGGCAGGGGCGGCCGGAGCAGGGGCAGGAGCAGGAGCAAAAGGATCAGCAGGAGCAGGGGCGGGGGCGACACTAGAACCAGCACCACCTCTATCACCACCTCCATGACCACCCCTTCCACCTCTCCCCCTTCTCCCCCCTCTCGCCCCCTTCCTCCCCTTCTTCTTCCTCCTCTTATCCCCAGGCGACTCCGGCTCCTCCTCCTGCTCACTATCATACTCCCTCCCCTCTCCCCACGCCCTAATCATCCCGACTCTCCTCTGCACATCCCTCGGGTCCAAAGTATCCCTAAACCTCTCCCTCCAATCACTAACAAACCGTTCCAACACCTCCCTCCTAATTCTCGCCTCTCCCTCCGCAAAACTTTCCGGATCTTCTTCCAGGTCTTCAACCATTTCGACGTCGGGAAGGTCATCTTCCGGCCCCTGACCAGGTCCCTGACCAAAACCAGGGACGAATTTCCCCCCATCTGGCAAGACACGGTTATAAACCCTAGCAGGAATTTGCCGCCCTTCTAGACGTGCCACCGCCATTTCTCTCATTTCCCTGAAAGCCGTGACTGCTTGCTCAAGTGCTTCGCGCACTTGGTTTTCCAGCTGTTCGTCGTTGGGGATGTGACGGGGTGCTCCTTTAACCACAAATCGGGCGGGCGTCTTGAAGGTTCCGGGGGGACGTCTGGCTGGTGGCGTGGGCGCTGGTCGATTGACAATATACTCGTATCTGGCTCGCTGGTCGAATTCCCGCCGGGAGGTGGGAGTGAAGTTAATGCGGTTGTTATGGAGTTCGAGCAGATGGGCGCGCTGGCGGGGGGTGTATTCGGGGCGGAGGTGGGGGGTGACGTAGTCCGGGTGGCGGGGGTCGCGGTTGTCGGCCGGGGGTGGAGTTTGGGGCTGTTCTTCTTGGTCGGGAAGTTCTTGGTCGTCGTCGACGCCGCCCATGGGGACGTCTTCGTCTTCGTTTTCTTGTTCAGGGGCAGCACCACCCCTTTCGGCATCCCTTCCAGCAGCCCTACCTCTGACCCGGTCAGGGGTAGGGAAGATGCTGTCGCCTGAGTATTCCGACCATCTGTTGATACCAGATCCACGAGAGCCACGAAAACACCTAGAACCCCTAGACCCCCGAGAACGACGAGAACCACCGGAATGTCCACGCCCAGCACCATCCTCAAAATCATCATCCTCCTCCTCCGTATTATGCTCCTCATTGTCATCTTCATCCGTCCCCTCAGCACTAGACCTCTCCCCATCCCTCTCCCTATAATCACTAAACCTATCTCTATCATACGAACCCGGTTCATACTGTCCAATCGGGCCCGGACTGGGTCCCTGACCCGGAACGAATTTCCCACGGCCGGGTATGGGACGGTTATGAATGGGATGGTCAGGAGGAGGACGGTTGACATGTTTGATTCTGGGGCGCCGGGGTCTGACGGGTGCGGGGGTGTGTGGTTGTCGCGCTTGTGGTTCTGGGTCGGGTGGGGCTTGGGCGGCGGCTTCGAGTTCTTGGAGCTGGGCGTCGTGGTCCATGTCGAAGTCTTCGTCTTCAAGGGCAAAAAGATCGTCTTCTTCGACGACATCCTCGTCTTCATCAACATCTTCGTCGGCCTCGTGGCGAGCGGCATGTTGAGGTTGAGCTGGTGATCGACGACCGATTGATCGGCCTGGACTTCTTACTATGTCTGTGCCTGAACGTGATTGAGGTACAGAAGGGCGTCGTGGACTCCGGCCAAGGGGGTGACGGGGTGGACTCCTCCCGTCGTCGCCGTTGCCATCATCGTCTTCTTCATCAGTGGAAGTCGACTCGCGACTGGAGATGGAAATGGGTCGGTTGGGGCTGCTTCCCACCCGTCGGCCTGGCCTTCTGCCCTCTGAGCCCTCAGAAGAGGGTTCGCTTGGAGGACCACCTCCAGGTGCTACAGCTTGTGCTCGTCCCGATGCCCGTTGACGCTGGGGCTGACCTCTTGCTGCCTCTCGTTGGTCTTGAGATCTGGGAGTTGCTGTGCGTTGACGATCTCTCTGTCCGTCGCCATCTTCCATTTCAGCATCCTCATCTTCGTCCCCTTGTTCTTGCTCCGGCTCATCCGGGGATAACTGTCTTGCCCTCCTACTCTGATTCCTCTTCTCCTTTAGCCATTCTTGCGAGTTTTCAGGCGAGTCACTCCTGTCTCGCTTCTGGCCCCTTGGTTCTCCGTCATCATCTGCTTCATCCTCTTCATGCACCGGAGCCAAGGGGGCTCTTCGCCCAGTACGTCCAGGCGTCACATTGACACTCCTAGAAGATGGCGCCGCCGCGGCCCCGGCACCAGCACCAGTACAAAGAGGCGTAGTAACCCTCGGCGCCGGCGCTGGCACGTTCCCCCTACTACCAGGCCCCCTCCTAGCCTTCCTCTCCCTCGCATCCGCCTTTGCCTTCGCAGCCACCGCCTTCGTCTTGTGCTTCCTCTCCCTCGCCGCTCTAGCCATCCCCTGCCTCCTCTCTGCTCTCAGATTCGCCAACCGATTGGTTCCAGTGGCCAGATTTCTCACTTGATCTCTCCTGGCCGCGGCATCAGCCTGTCCCGCTAATCGGGGCCGTTTAGCCTGCGGCGATTGATCTGGCCGCGTTGGTTGTTTTCTTCTTCTTGGTCTGGCTCTTCCAGCAGAGGGGGAGGGTGCGTTGCCGTTGGAGTCGGAGTCATTGGAGGAGGAGGTGCTAGTATCCGTAGACTTGCTCTGGAAGTTGAAGCTGATTTCCATGCCATCGATGATTTCAGATATCTCACCTCTTGGTCTCTTGCGAGGTAGCTGGGGGGTGTTCGTCGATCTCGGGGCTGGTGCCGCTTCGAAGTCAAGACAACGAGCCGTCTGGGGACGGCTTTGGAGGTTGCTGTTCTGCGTCGGAGGGAGTCGACGTCCACCAGGTCGGAAGAGGGCGGCGCTGCTGTCTGCGGCAGGGGCTACAGTAGCTACTGATCCCGAGCTGGGGACACGGGCAGACGACCGGCTACCCGGTGCTGCTTGGGGGCGAGGCGGACTAGGCGTGACCTTCTTTCGCCTGGCTAGTTTGGCGCGATCCCGGTTGGAAAGAAGTTCTGGATCGATAGGGGTATCCCAGTTGCCTGATGTCAAATTGCCTTCGCCGCCTTCTTGTTCTTCGTCCCTTTCATCGCCATCATCTCCTTCTTCACCAGCGGCAGCATCATCTTCTCCACCTTCATCTTCATACCCCCAAACCTCATCATCAAACAAATCCTCCTCACTCTCCCCAGCGCTCTCCACCCCCTCTTGCTCCTCCATACTCATACCAGGCGGATCCTCCACCAAAACACCCACCGCCCTCGCGGCAAACAGCTCCGTCAGTTGCACGGCTCTCGCCTTCGCGGCATACTCCCTAAACGCGTCCTCGTCATCTTCGTCTGGTACTTCTTTTTCTTCTTCCTCGTTGGCAAACACAGGGAGCATCGTGCCCGAGAGGTACCTTATATGGCGCGAATGACTGGGGCTGGAGTACCGTGACATCTCGCTAATGTCGTAGACGATTCCGCCTACGCCGCCGACGTTTACCCAGAGAGCTTCGCCATCGACGATGCTGTTGTGGGTCCATTGAGCTTGTGTTCGGCCGCCGGCGAAGGGTAACTGTGTCCATCGAGCGGCTTTGCGCTTGCGCTGGGCCTTTGTGGCCAGGGTTTTGATGCCGTGTTGTTTCAGCCCGCGGATGGTGATCTGCCGAGTTGGGGGGCGGTAGATCTTCCCCTTGATCAGTTTGGCTTTGAGCTTGGAGATGTCGCGGAAGATCTCACGCAGCTGTTGGCCTCGCTTGGTCTCGCTGTTGCAGAGGTCGGTGATGTCTTGGCCGTAGAGTTGGCGGAGGGTTCCGAGGGCCGCGACGGTAAGCCACGTGGGGAACGGGGGGCGGCCGTTACGCTCTTCGATATAGGTGATATCGTAGATGTAGTTGTTCAGAATCAGGCTGTTGGGCCTGAGGCGGTGGTTGGGTTTAACTTCCGGGATTACATAGCCGATTCTGAGGTGGTCGAACTTTTTGAGAACCTTGGATAACCTGTTTTTGATAGTTTCTTCTTCGGCGTCTTGAGAGGAGGAAACGATGCGGCCGTATGTTTTCAGGTTGAGGACATGTTTCTCGGTGAAGATGTCCGTGGCGTTGTAACCGGCGTGGAGGGCTAGTGAGCGGGCGCCGCCGGGGTGGTCTTCTATGTAATCTGTGGCTTCATCAGTTTCCTTCTTTCCGGAAAGGAAACAATACATGAATCATAAAGGGAAGTACTCACCAGAAACATCATAAACATCATTCCTAATACGAATATACATCCCCACCTCCCGAAATAGCTGCCGTCCAAGCTCCCTCTTGGTAAAGACATCCAGTGTCCGTCCCAGCTGGGGGTTCATCATGTAGTCCTTGAGGACTGCGCACCGCCAAGGCCACAGCAAGTTCCTGAGATCAATAGGGTTCTTGTTGTGATCATGGCAGAACAGGGTCAAGTCTTGGTAGGTTGCAATGTTATCGCGGACGAGGGTCTTTAAGCGGCCATCGGGTTCGTCTGAGACGCCTGGTTAGGGGAAGAGAAGGCAGTGGAGGTTAGCAATTCTGCTGGAGGGGGTAGATGGGAGGAATAGAAGGTTTATGGGAATGGGGAGTGGACTGGGGATGTTAAGGGTCAAGGGTCAAGGTCGCAAGCGGCTTGAACCTGGCTTGGCCCTGGACTTGAAGGCTCAACCTTGGAAGGGTGGAGGTGGGTTAAGTGGTGAAGTGACTGGTGACAACTAAAGTAACTGGGCTGGTGTACTCACTACTAAGATCAAAAACATCCCTCCCAACATACGCCCACATTGGCCTCCCATCCCGTCCATCAAACTCTCTAACCTCCTCCAGCGTTCTCTTCTGCAAGACCTTACCGCGGAACAGCGTATTGGCATTTGACTGGAGGTGGCCCTTGATATTGTCATCGAAGATCACCCACCCATTGGGAAACCGTCGGGCGACATGTGTCCTGAGTCTGCCTTTGCGGTGGGGGTCGTGGTAGTAGAAAAGATCGTGAGCGGTTAATTCCCAGTGTTCAACTACATGGGTTTTCGTTAGCACCACTGGGTCTCTCTCTCACATCACCCATATGTCTGTGACTTTCTCGCTTCCACTTGCTACCACTTGTAGTGTGTCACTCCCATAAGCAACATAGACACGAAGCGACGCAAAACAAAGAAAAAGGAAACAAACAAAGAAAACGAAAGGACTCACGACCATCAAGACTCCAACCTAGATCATAAATATGTTCCTCCCCGCCCCATCTCACCAATACCCACCTCGGCTCAGTCTCTCCTAGAGGTGGCCAATGATCAGCAACCTCCCCCCTACTCCAATGCTTCCTTTTCCTCCACTCTTCCTCCACGCCTGCCAACGCCTCGTCACCATCATATTCCCACTCGTCGTTGTCTTCTGCAGGCGACGCGTTCTGCGGCGGTCCCAGTTCCTCCCAGGTGTCGTCAGAGTCGTGGAATTTGAGGTGTCCTAAGTTCAGATCCTCGGTTTCCTGCTCGGTGGTGAAATTGGATGCATAAAAGTCGTTGGGGACGGAACGATGGCGGTCGTTGAATTGCAGCTGGGAGAGGTTGAGGTTGTCGGGGAGGAATCCTTGATTGGATTGGCTGGGTGAACTTCCTCGCTGAGAGGAGAGGGGAGAGTGGCTTGCGTATTCTATGTCCATGGCATCGGGGTCGACGTTATCTTCTTCCTCGTCGTCGTTGTCGTCATCGATACCGTGGGTTACGGATCGCCAGGCTTTTTGGGATCTGCCTGCGCCGAGGGGACCGCGACGGTGGATAACACCGGCACCGGAGTTGCCGCCTCCTCGTCCACCACCGCCTCGTCTACCACCGTCTCGTCTACCACGGAAACCACGGCCATGAGGTTTGGAGATACCGCGGGTGGGATCCCGGCTCTTCATGGCTTTCGAGACACCGCTCAGTTTCCCAATATCCAAAACCATCTTCAGACGACTGGCAGCATCTTGACTCTGACTCTGTCCCTGACCGCCCATCTCGATGTCACTATCACCATCACTATTATCATCACTATCACTCATATCATCATCACGATCACTGGCATCAGCCCATGAACTGACAGGCGACGGCGGCGCGCTCCCTAGAAACGTACGGTGTGCATCCCTATTCTTCAACTCCTCTTCAGCTTCCGACATCTCCATCACGTCTCCGACCTGATCCGCGCCTCTCTTCTCAAAGCCCATAACCCAGTCCGGAAAGGTAAAATTGAAGGGTAGCCAGCCATCGGTGTTAGGGCCGCGGAGATCCGCTTCGTGGTCGAGGGCATTCATGAGATCATGCGCCAACTGCCTGATGGCATCCAGCAACCCTATGGGAGTCGGGTTGATCGTCCAGCACCTGCGCCCGTAACGTAGGGCTACGGAGATGAGATCGGAGCGGGCGTCGTAGGGAGTGAGAAACTTGTATTTTGGGCCGTACAGATCCAACGTTTTCCACGCCTTGCCCGGGTCGACACCACATTCGTAGCGATCGGGAAACCTCCACCTGACCAGTGCGTTCATGCTCGGATGCCAGAGGTTGGGCACTTCAGTCTGGGAAGAATTTGGCTTGGTGGTGAACTTTATCACTTTCCTTCGCCAGGGAATGGCCGCTCTCATGAGGTAGAGCAGCATGCGGTAGACGAAGCCTAGAAATTTGGCCGGGCCAGCGTGTTCCTCCCATTCCTCGATCTTCAGCTGAATCGTGTTGATCATGGCCGTGCAAGTCTTCTCGTCGTGCTTGGCGGCGGCATCGCTGAACACTTCGACGCAGTTGCGGCATCCCACGAGGGAGTAAGGAGTACGTTGCCAGTAGGCGTAGGCTTGGGCAAGATGGTCAGTTTGTCCTGAAATCCCGCGCCAGCGTTTCCAGGCTTTCTTGCGGAGTTGGAGGTGGTCGACGCAATCTTGGTATTTGGCGGCTAGTTCAGGATATGCGGCGAGGTTTTGGGGGTTGTTAGGGTTGGGGACCACGGAGAAGACGCGGGTGAGCTCCTCCAAGTCAAGTACGGGGACCCTAAAGGGGCGAGGTGGCCGTAGGGCGCTTCGGCCTTTGGTTGCTACGAACAAGTCCCAAAAATCTTGGATTTGGAGGGAGGCTGCGTAGAAGGTGGGAATGGGATACCTGTGGTAGGATATGGGCTGGTCTGGGGGCCAGTGGATATCATTGTCGACGGTATAGTTACTTGAGTTCCATATCCAAGTGCTGTCCTCGAATGTGTATAGAGCCAGGCCGTACTGCCGCAAACCGGGCAGTGTAGACGGGATTAGTTGCCCTTCTATGCCTTCTGGTGTGTAGCGGAATGTACCCCCGAAGAGATTGTTTTCGATAGAATAGCCCAGCTCAGCCACCCACTCATTGTTGTAGACCTAAGGCGACACACAATTGTCAGGCAATGTAGCGGGAAGGAAAGGCGGTATCACTTACTGGTTCGTACGCGTCAATGGGGTTGCCATGTTTCATCAAGGCGGCAAAGTTGAGCGCATGCTATATTCTCATAACATGGTTAGTAAGAGACAGGCTCTGTGGGAGGTAGAGGACCAACATACCGCCAACTCGTGTACCATCTGGTCAAACGTTAGCATACTATTCCAAGAGCAATGTACCGTCAGATGCTACATACCGTAACGGCAAACTGCAGACGAGCAATGTGTTTTTCGGCATTCCTAAGAGATTCCGTCGGGTTGCTAGTACCATCGTTGTCTTGCAGCAAAGTCCTCAATATCCGGGCATTCATGCGAATGGCAACAAATTGTTCATTTGTCGTCTTGTCCTCAACAAGGCTTGTATAGGCCGACATGAACTTGTCATCCCACGAAGTCGCGAAGCCAAATGCATTAGGATCGTCGCCGTCAAAGAAGGACCAAACAATGCGGTCGGCGAGGTCAACGGTCTCGTTGTAAACCTGTATCCGCGCGACCTGGGTCAAGGGAGCATCTGGGTCACCTTGAGATCTAAATCTCCGGGCACCGACGCCGGTTCGTGTGCCGCACCTTTCGTACTCCGTTCCCGTGATTTCCTCCCAGCTGTTGAACAAGAGGGCATGTAGCCATTTGGTACACTGGGCTTCGGCGAATATTCTGTTTGCCATCTCGACGCAGATGCCCAACTCGCGAAAGACGTCGGGATTATCGATGGACCAATGTGGAGCGATAAGAGACTTGTTGGTAATGTTGACGGGGGACTTGAGGTCAAACCAGCGGGACTTTTGGAAGAGTGGATGCCACATTTGGGGATTAACCGCGATGGAGGCGTCGTCGACGGGGGGAAGGCCCTCGTGAAGAGAGGGGATTTGCCAGGCCTTGAAGCCATCATTCATCTCTTGCTGGTAGCGCTCGGCAACAAAAGTCCTGTCAAACTGGGGCGGTGACGGGACGGGCAGGGGACTTTGACGTGCGGCGTCTTCATTGCTTAGGTCCATGCCCAAACTGGGCAAGATGGGATATTGGGTCTCGAAACCAGAGAGACCGAAGTTTGTGAAGTAAGGGTTCATCCAGCCGCCATAACGCTGAAGCTCCAAAGAGTGTGGATACTCTGGGAGAGAGTCGTCGGTATCCGGCCCGATCTCGCCAATGGGACCGTGTGGTGCGCGGCCCATGATGTTGACAGCGGTGTTGTCGTGTTTGTTGGTGTTGTTGTGGTTATTCGTGTCGGATGTTGTCGAGGAAGCATGATGGACAAGACATGGCGAGTAGACATATGAAAGTCATGGGCATTTTGGGATTGTGGCAGCCGGTATACAGAGGACAGCAAGCTCGGATACAAAGTCAACAAAGGGGACAAAGGGGGTGGTGGGAGTAGGGGCATTACAAGTGCCGCAAACGTCAATAGTAATTATGTAGCTTGAAAGCTCGAGTCGATGGACAATGAGTTGAGCTTTCTTTGAGACAGAGAAGGGTAACTGGCGAAGGGTAACTGGGGAGAGTGAGTCTTTCAGTGACAGAGATGTACAGTGTTTTGAGGAGGAAGCATCTCGCCTCGACTTATACAATGAGAGAGCCATGGTGAAACAGACCGTGGGCTATGGTACACTTTTTCCTTTTTCCATCAGAAGCATTCATGGCTTTTCTTGTCATGAGTTTGACACTCGGGCGTTGAGTGTCCAAGGGAAGACATGAGCTCTTGTGGATGAACATTGGCCCGAACAAAGAAAATGAGAACGTCCTGTTGAGCTGCAGCTTCTGCAAAGGGGAAGAAGAACAGCAAAGAAGGACGAAAAGAACAATGAAAGGAAGCTTGAAACAGGTATTGCCTCGGCAGCTCATAGCTAGGTTGGCCGATGGATCGAGTCTTGCTGGCTGTAGTTTGAGCGAGACGTGATGCGAGGAATGTCCGAACTGGGCTGACCAAGACTCTTATCGATAAGGCACTTTAATAATCGACCGGCCATCATGGAACTTGGAACACCTGCACAAAGAACTTGAAACCAGTAACACTGAGACGAAGTGATTCCAACGATGAGAAACATGCTTGATTGATGGCTTGTTTGGTTTCCTCTCTCTTACCCAGCTTAGTAAATACTTCGCAAATGGAAATTCAAGGTGGGATGCACCTCACCTTCCACACCTAACACCACAGACAACCAACCCAAGGAAGGCACACTCGACCAGAACTGCAGCTTGCAGGAAATCGAGCACCCGAGAAGAACCCAAAGGAACGACCTGGATTGGGCAGGGACCTTGGTGGCGGAAAATACAGAACTGAAAAAGGATACAAACTAAGCATGCGACCCGTCTGGCAAGCAATGGCAGGGGCAGTTAACCACAGCGTTCAACCCATCGTTCCTGCCGCAGTCGGTTGGCGTCTGATGTTGAATCCTCCTGTCATCATATGCTGAATAGAGCTAAGTCGACCTGGCCTTCAATCGCGTCGACGGAGTTCATAACAACATGCTGACTGTCCAGTTCGCGCCATGACGCCCAGGCGACGAGAAGGTCTCCTCGGTGGTGCCATGTTCAGGAGAAGAGTGACGTTCGAGAAAGGATGAGAGGCCGAGAGAAACAAGATAAGCTTTCATGCAGTCCAATGTGTCCAAGGTTTCGCCAACCTTGTTGTCGAGTGCGCACACGTGGGTGACGCCAAGGTGCCCTGGTGGTGATGTTGACAATTCGCTGAGGAAAAAGATGAGACGATGAATTGGAATTGGATGGTTGACGGAAATTGTAAGTGTAAGCCAAAAATGTCTCCACCATGTGCTGTGTTTAGCTGCCATGATTGGTTGGCTTGGTTTTACTAAATGCTTATACCAAAAGGGGTAACGTTTTCTCTCAGTGTGGCTGTTGCTCAACCACAGAACCATAGTAAACAAGATGTAAAGAAACCAGAATGGAAGTCTCGCCCCAAAGGCTGTCAAGCCCAAGGCGTCAATTAATGTCTTAGTTAATCGTGTTTGATGTTGTATCCTGCTCAACGGAACTTCAAGATCCAACCTCTGGCATAAGCGTTTAGCGATGGGGTTGCCCAGATCTGGAACCCCACCTCCACTAGGCCATCACCCCGCCATGGACCCTGTACACTTCAGTACCACTCCACTCTTTCCGCTGGAGCCGTCCGAGCCTCCGAGCCTCTTTTGGATTTTGGCTTCGATTTCGTTTTGTCATTTGAATTTTCTCCGCAAAACATGACGACACTGCGACTTTCTGGTGTCGACGATGGCTGTGGATATTGGACAACCTCTTACCCTTTCTTTTTTGAGGACTTCTTCAAAGTAAACATGCTCATTACACAACATCTTTCCTTGACTTTTGTAACAGGACGCAGTGTCAACACCAAAAATTTGAAGGCAACAAGAAATTATCAACAATGACGAAAGGAAAAGACATACGCCGGCAATCATGATAGCACCAACCGTATAAACTCGGGGGCGTTTCGCTTTCGGGATCCAGCAGTCTGCGACAGAAGCTATCGGCTCCAACGAATGGCAATCAAATTCGAGTGCCTTAGGGTTTGGGTTTTTTGAAGACATTCGAGCATGTCCGCAATGCTGAATGTGCTTCCCCTGCTAGAATAGATCCCGAAAACGAAAGTTTCTACGGTACATACCCGACCGATCGATAAACCGACACCGACACCGACACACACAAAACTTCGCCTGCTGCTGCTTCCAGAATGACGATCGGAATGGCGCCAAGAGATACCAAGGCTGGGCCAAGAACGGTCCAAGACCTCTCCAAGACTCTCCTTTGTCCCGCCGCGGGAGGTACTCGACGAGTCCTCGACGAGTAGAGCAGGTGCCAGTCTGTGATAAACCGCGCAACCCAGGTGCCTTGCCCTTGGCGCAGTCTTGGTATTTCTAGACAAGAGATCAATGCGAACGAGTCGATGGGAACATGTGTTCAAACAAGAGGCCAAGAAGAGAGCAACGATCAAGATGGCGAAAAATTACTGAAGCTCTGAGTCGATCAGATAAGTACAGACACCCGACATACATAACGCATTTGGGAACTTAAGGGTCGATATATCTACTAGCAGGACCCCTTCCTCCGGTAGTTGTCTTGTGTACCTGACCTCTGCTACTTACTCTTGATATCTACAGCTGGACATGTTGATGTTGGCTAGCTGACTAAACAGACAGAGGCATAGAACAAGACAAAAACGACTTTTTCAACTACCTTCCCTTCCACCCAGATTGACCTGTTATTGTTGTGACTGACTCCCACAGCAAACATGACCAACCGCGAGCCAGACAAGGCTACCGCCAAAGGGGACACTGGCAACGACAACCACATCTCCGGCCAAAGCAACAAACCTCTCTCCCGACCTGCCCACGCCTTAACCCATCAACAGCTCGCCCAGGAAATCGGAGCCGACCCCCTCTCCGGTCTCACCACCGACGAAGCCAAGCGCCGTCTGGAGGAATATGGAAAAAACGAACTGGGCGAGACTGAAGGTGTTCAGCCTGTCAAGATCATCATTGCTCAGATCGCCAATGCCATGACTTTGGTATGTTGCCCTTCTCCATCTTCTTTCCCTTCTTCGTTTCCATTCTCGAGATAAGAGATACTGACAACAGCAGGTCCTCATCCTAGCCATGGCCGTCTCCTTCGGTATCAAATCCTGGATCGAAGGCGGTGTCGTCGCCTTCGTCATCGCTCTCAACGTCATCGTCGGTTTCTTCCAAGAGTACTCCGCCGAAAAGACTATGGACAGTCTACGGTCTCTTTCCTCCCCGACCGCCACCGTCGTCCGCGGCGGCGAGGCCATGGTCGTTCCCTCTGGCGAAATCGTCCCGGGTGACCTTGTCGAAGTGAAAATGGGCGATACTCTGCCAGCAGATATTAGGTAACCTGTTGATCATTCTTTCCACTACCCACCTTTGCAATGACTGATCAGTTTCCGGGTAAACAGGTTGATCGAAGCCAAAAACTTCGAAACCGACGAAGCTCTTCTTACCGGCGAATCCCTCCCCGTTCGTAAGACGGTTGAGTCTACCTTCGACGACACCACCGGCCCCGGCGACCGGCTCAACGTCGCCTACAGCTCTTCCACCGTCACCAAGGGAAGAGCAAAGGGAATCGTCTTCGCTACGGGCACTTTCACCGAAATCGGCGCCATCGCCTCCGCTCTCAACAAAAAGGACTCCAAAGTCCGTCCCGTCAAGCGCAAACCCAATGGTCACGCTGGTCCTCACCGTTATCTGGAGGCTTATACACTGACACTGGGCGACGCCATCGGTCGGTTTCTGGGTGTGAACGTCGGCACCCCTTTGCAGCGCAAGTTGTCGAAGCTGGCGATGCTACTTTTTGGTATCGCGGTTATTTGCGCCATCATCGTCTTGGGAGCGAACAAGTTCAATACCCGTCAGGAAGTCATCATTTATGCTGTGGCCACGGGCCTGTCGATGATTCCGGCGAGTTTGGTGGTGGTTTTGACGATCACCATGGCGGCGGGGACGAAGAGGATGGTGGAACGGAACGTCATTGTGCGCAACCTCAAGTCTTTGGAAGCCCTGGGGGCGGTGACGGATATTTGCTCGGACAAGACGGGTACACTGACGCAGGGCAAGATGGTTGCGAGGGGTGCTTGGATCCCGGGGATGGGGACTTACACCGTTGAGTTGGGTGATGAACCGGTGAACCCGACCAAGGGCGATATCCGCTTTGCGAAGCAGATGCCGTCGGAGATTGATTTCAAGTCTACCGATTCCAACTCTGAGAAGAGCTCTACCGGCCCTGTCACGGCCCCTGGAGAGCTTTTGACATCCAGCACCACCCGTCTCCAAGACTTCCTCTCAGTCTGCTCCCTCGCCAACCTCGCCACCGTCTTCTCCAAAGAATCCGAGGAAACACCCGGCACAGAACAATGGCACGCGCGCGGCGACCCGACGGAAATCGCCATCCAGGTGTTTGCCTCCCGCTTCGACTTTAACCGTCTTCGTCTCGTCTCCGGCTCCGGCTCCGGCTCCTCTCCCAACGGCAGAGAATGGCAAGAAGTCGCTGAATTCCCGTTTGATTCGGATGTTAAACGCATGTCGGTTATCATGAAGAATACGCAGACCCGAGAGCATTGGGCGTTCACCAAGGGCGCCGTGGAAAGGGTTATTGGTGCTTGTGTCGATTATTTTGACTCTGACAGCCCTGATGCTGAAGCCAAGCCGGTAACTGACGAGTTCCGCGCTGAGATTTTGAGGAATATGGAAACTTTTGCCTCTCTCGGTCTCCGCGTCCTGGCCCTCGCCTCCCGCCGCCTCCCCTCCGACGGCACCATCTGGAACGAAGAAACCCCCCGCCAGCAAATTGAATCCCATCTCACCTTCCGCGGCCTCATCGGCCTCTACGACCCCCCGCGCCCCTCCTCCGCTTTGGCAGTCCACCAATGCCACGAGGCCGGCATTTCGGTACACATGTTAACCGGTGACCATCCCGAAACCGCAAAGGCAATCGCCATCGAAGTCGGGATCCTCCCCCCTTTGGCCTCAATGTCCCGCGTTTCTGCAGCTGTCGCGCAGGCGATGGTCATGACCGCCTCCCAGTTTGATGCCTTGTCAGATGACGAGGTTGATGCGCTGCCTGTTTTGCCGCTTGTTATTGCACGCTGTGCGCCCTCTACTAAAGTCCGTATGATCGAGGCTTTGCATCGCCGTGGCCGTTTCTGCGCCATGACAGGCGACGGCGTCAACGACTCCCCTTCCCTCCGGCGCGCAGACGTTGGTATCGCCATGGGTCTGTCCGGATCGGACGTCGCTAAAGACGCATCAGATATCGTCCTAACAGACGATAACTTCGCCTCCATCGTGGCAGCGATAGAGGAAGGTCGTCGCATCTTCGATAACATCCAGAAATTCGTGCTGCACGTTCTCGCAGAAAACATCGCTCAAGCCGGCACCCTTCTAATCGGGTTAGCATTCAAAGACGCTTCGGGCCTTTCCGTCTTCCCTTTAGCCCCCGTGGAAATAGTCTGGATCATCATGATCACTTCCGGTCTTCCCGACATGGGTCTCGGTTTCGAACGCGCCGTGCCGGATATCATGTCCCGCCCTCCCCAATCTTTGCGCACGGGAATCTTCACTCTGGAGTTCCTGATAGACATGATCTTCTACGGCCTGTGGATCACCGCCCTCTGCCTGGCCTCTTTTGTCCTGCGCGTCTACGCCTGGGGTAACGGCGATTTAGGAAGCAACTGCAACGAGCATTACTCCGAGGCATGCGAGACCGTGTTTCGCGCGCGCGCCACCACCTTCGCCTGCCTTACCTGGTTTGCTTTGTTCCTGGCTTGGGAACTAGTCGACATGCGCCGCTCTTTCTTCCGCATGCAACCGGGCAGCAAAAAGTATTTCACGCAATGGATGGTCGACGTCTGGCGTAACAAATTCCTGTTTTGGGCTATCGTCGGGGGGTTCGTCACTTTGTTTCCCACGCTGTACATACCCGTGATTAACCACGCGGTGTTCAAACACACTGGCATCTCCTGGGAGTGGGGTATTGTGTTCATCTGCGCAGGATTGTTCTTTGGTGGCGTGGAGGGGTGGAAGTGGGCTAAGCGGGTGTTTTTGAGACGGAGGGCGAGGAGGGGGGCTGCTAAACGGGGAGGACAGGGCAAGTTGTGGAAGGATATGGATGTTGAGGAAAAGATTTTTGGAGAGTATTTCGGGTCTTCGAGTGGTGAGGTTTCGGTTCAGACGCAGAGAGAGGGGCAGGGAGAGGGAGAGGGAGCCACTGGCATGCGCCAGGAGAACCAGGGACGGGATTGACTAAGAAGGGGCGGGAAGCCCCGGGCGGAAGTCGTTGTTGAGGGTGTTGCGGAGGAGGGGGTTGATGGCAGGGTCAAAGCCATGGTCACAATTTCTCGTGATCACGATCATGACCTTGTCCAAGAAGGTGGTGGTTGTCGAGGAGGCTGTGGTTGTCAACCTCGAGAAAGTGGCTGTCATCCTCGAGGAATTGGAGGTGGAGGTGAGAACAAGGTGAGTCGCTCATGCGGCAGTGGCAGTGGCAGTGGCAGTGGTCAGACTGGGCTGCAGCTGGCGTCCATGTCTACCGCACCAACAAAGGTGGGTGAAAGCCTTCCCTCTTCGATTCGTATCTCTTACCCCTCTTCTTCTTCTATGCAACAAAAGCAAAAGCTGCTACGGTTCCAGGCGGACTGCTGCTTTTGTTGCGCAGAAGATACTGGTCAAGTAGAGGAGGTATCTTTTGGTTCTGGTTCCGGTGTTGATGGTGTTGAAAATGGGGTTGATGGTGCTGGTGTTGGGAATGGGGTGTTGAGGATAAGAATGAGGAAGAGAGAGAGAAAGATTGTCTGTCATTACCGTAGTATTGGTAGTAGTAGGATAGGTAGCAGCGGCCTTGAGGTCGGAAATATATTTAAATGGTGTAGAAAAGTTGTGATTCGACGGGTGATTAGTGAAGTCTTCAGTGCGATGGTTGATGTGCTTGTTGCCCTTGGGCAGCGGAGAGGTGGACAGGGGCAAGTGGTGAAGACGGGTCGCCGGCGGCAGGATGCGGGCCCTCAATCCTGGCACTTGTGCCTGGCTTTATCGAGCAACTCGACAAACCTCCCCCGGCGCTTGATACAGCTCACGGCATCATAACTGCCATGGCCTCGGCAGTCAGAGATTGAGGAGGTGGCAGTTCAAAGTATTATATTGACATTAACGTATCGTAAACTCGGGTATCCAACTTTTTAACACCCTTTTTACACTCATCCAGACGACATTCAAACCCTCACCTTCCAAACCTCTCCACTCTCCCCCTCCCTCTGCGCCTTCCTCGCCTTCACCATCCTCGCCGCCACCAACAATCCCATCCCACACAACAACGTAGACCCCGCAAACGCCTGCGCGCCATAATACTTCCCATCCATACTCGTAATAATCGCTCCGGCAATCGGCGGCCCCGCCAGCGTCGCAAAGCTATTACACGTAAACACCATACCCATCCTCACCCCGGCCTTCCTCAAATCCGTCGTCAAACTCGTCAACCCGGCAGGAAACAGACTCTGAATCCCACCAGCCGCCGCACCGTAGAACACCGCCCACACGTACAGTCCCGCCTGCGATTCCACCGCCATCCAGCACAACATACAAATCCCCGCCGCCGCCGCAAAGGGGATAAAAACATTGATCGGCCCAACCCGATCCGCAAGGTAGTTGGGTATCAACCGCCCAAACACGCCCACCCCGTTCAGCACCAGCAAGATATTCAAACTATCCACGTACCCCAACCCGACAATATCCCGCGAGAAGCTGGCGAGGTAGTAAAACGCAAAGTAGAGTCCCAAAAAGCACAGGAAACTGCCGCCGACAAAGAAGGAGTACTCCCCCTCTTTGAACGCTGACCACTCCACAAGTGCCCCCCTCATTCCGCGGGGTTTAGTCCTGGGCTTAATCACCCAAAAGGCACCCAAAAGACATCCCACGCAGATGAACCCCATGGCCCTAACCGTCCACGCGAACCCGACTCTTGGCAGCAAGCTGCGCATCATGCTCGGAAACACCAACCCCCCTGTCGCAGATCCGCAAGCGGTCATGCCGATCGCCAGACTCCGTTTGCGGGAGAAATACGTAGACAGCGTAGCCATGCACGGACAGAAGAGACAGCCATTTCCCAGGCCCATGGCTATTCCTTGCGAGAGGAATAATTTCCAGACTACACCCCCCTCGTTTCCCTTGCCTACCCCGTCCATGGCGTTGGCAGTCGAAAAAATCCCCAGCGCAAGGAAGGCGGTACCAAGTAAAAAGATATGCCGAAAATATCCGCCGTCTGTTAACCTCCCCGTAAAGGTGCCGATGAAAAACAACAAAAAGACTTGGAGAGAGCCGATCCAGGAGATGGTGGATGGAGAGACGACGGAGGGGCCGAGGGTGGAGGTGTAGTAGGTTTGGAAGACGCCGAAGGAGTTGATGAAGCCCCAGGTTGTCATTATTACTAGGTGGGCGGCGGCGACTGTTGGGGTATTAGCATAGATGGAAAGGGAAGGGGTGGGGGAATGGGTTGTGGCATGTGAGGGGGGCGATGGGGCCTTGGGGAGGGGTGGGTGGGAAAGGGGAAAGGGGGTGGAAGTGGACATGGAGGTGGGTTAGGTTACGGGAAGAAGGAAATCAAATGTCAGATGGGGACGGCGTGAATGTGGGATGGATGGGTTAATGAGTTCAGGATGAAGACCACATGAATGGGTAGTGTAGGTAAGAAAAGAACAAAAAAACCCACCAGTACACCAAGCCCTAGCCCCTCCATCCGGCGGTGGCCCTGGATCAAAATTCGATTCCGGCCTTGACAGGACTCTGGAAAGGGTCTTGACCAGTGAGAGACCACCGCCACCGCCTGTGTTGCTGTTCGGGTTGGCGTGCTTCTCATCTTCATCATGGTGCTGGTCGATCCCGTCGACATCGCTGTCTTCACTCTCTGATCGTCCTCCTCCTTGCCCGTAGCCTGGTACTCGGATGGCTTCGATGTCCGTTGTGCTTCCGCTTCTTAGGCCTCCCATTTCCTTGTCGGATTCGTCCTTGAGGTCTGGAGGTTGTGGCATTTGGGTGGTGCGGGTTGGGGTTGTGTGATGTGTGAGGATGGTGGGTGGTGGTTGATGGTGGATGTTTTCGTCGTGAGTCCTGGGTATGGAGTGGTCGGTTTGTTGTCACTCGTGATTATGATTCCTCTGCCGAGGTGTGAAACCGGAGTTCGTTCCTGTTGGGAAGATGGGCGTGTTGAATGGCCAAGCAAGATATATTTGATCGTGTTATAACCGTCGAAGGAAACAAGAAAAGCAATGGCTGGTGGTATCGTAGTGAGTCACTCAATGATTGACTCCTTGAGTTTTTGAGCTGGCCTAGGTCAATGGAGTCGAATACGAGTGAGCCGGCGACGTTGCGGTGCGGTGCGGTGAGCGGGACCCGTTCTTTCGGTTCGGGTTCGGGTGGTGATAGCCCGGACCGACGGAATTTTTTTCACATGTAAGGAAGATCCTGAGATGGAAGCTGACTTCAAAGCTCTGCCTTTGCTTGGGTATCGAACACAAAAAAAGCAGGAAAAGCTGAACTCGACATGAAACCACACTACCAAAAACAGAACAAAGAGAGATTTGGAGAAGATAAAAAAGACTGGAAAACATCAACCGACGCCCATTCCTCTCTTTCTCCTCAGTCCCCAGACCGCATCTTCAAAACCACACTCGTGGCCGGCCCGGTGCGCACCCCCAGAATTTTCGGCCAGCATTCGATGCGTCATTCCAGAAGGGAAAGGTGTCTGGGTCTAACCGTAAAGGTTGCTAGCTTCTGGAAGCGTGAAAGATGATAGGTCAATTAGAGAGGGGAATTACTAAACGGAAAGGAAGTTATTCCCTGTTTGTATTGAGGTTGTGTTGAGGTGTGGTTGGGAGACCGTGGGAGAGGAAGGGTTGCTTGCCGAAGGGCGCCGAGGTCGGTTGGTGATTTCAAGGTGTCCCATAATGATTTTCTTGAGTGGTTTGCTGACAATGGCATCAATCGACCAGATAAACTGGATATCAACACCATTAAAATGGGATGTCGTGAGTTGATAGTATGATATTAATATCTGAAATTCCAGGTCGTGAACCTCGGCCACGCACGGCCGGTAAGACGGAAGGGCGCGGGGTACAGCAGATGTTTGCCATGCGCCCTTCTTTCCTTTCCAGTCTTCCATTTCTCCTTTCTTTCTGGAAAGCTTGAAAGAAGCGTGAAAGCATGAAAGCCAAGACAAGGGAATTCTCCCCGTGTCGTTATTCCCGGCCGTGGTGTGTCACAGACTGTCAGTGTGTGTGAGAGAGATCCGGACTCGGACAAGTCATTGTTTCCACACTCATGTGAAGTTGTCAACCGAAGGGCGCGGGTGGTTCATGCGCTACCAGGCCGATCGCTACCGGAGAAGCCCGGATCCAACGCTGACACCGGCGCGAGTGGAACCGTAAGATGCCTCACTTGCTCCGTCGAGCTCCGTGTAACCGATGTCGCAATTCCACTTGTATGCCGATCGGGCGGATTCTGTTACGCGATGCTAGACCGGGGATTTTAAGCGACTACCGTGACGGAGCCGACGTCTGGATCGGAATAATGTGGAGACGGTTGGGATGGTGTTGACAGTCGCAATGGAAGTTGGAGGGGAATTGTTAGTGCATTGGGCGGGTGGCACTAACAGTACGCTGTCCGATTTGTATGGGAAGATAGGTAGGAGTCTTGTTAGTGGCGCTTGCTCAGATTACCGTGCAGTTGCACTAACACCAACTACCTCAATCAGTATCGGGATAGATGCCCATGCTGTTAGTGCAAACCACGTCGGCATCCCATCCCGTAGGGTAGTTAGGTAAGTACTTTACGTCAATGTCAACAACATGTCTTTATGTCGCAGACGAAGGGATCCTTTCCCCCTGAACAACGCTAACCCACCTCGAACCAGAACAACCATTGAACAAAGTGTCGACGACAACTTCGATACGATAACGAGGACAAAGACACGTTCAATAGTAACCGCTGTTCATCATTACGGTCAACAAGCCAGAGTGTCACTTGCGGTTGGAGCAGGAAGACGTGGCGGCAAAAGTTTCGTCATGTGTCCGTTTCTCGCGAGTTATTGTGGAAAACGGAAGCCATGATGGATACATCCAGGACTAGATATCCGATCTTGGGATTATCTCTCACTGAGATGGCACAAGGTCCTCATCCTCTTCTTTGTTATCCTCCTCTGTCCTCGTCAATATCCTAAATCACCATAGTCCGACAATCTCCTAACATCATCATCCCCTTTATGTTCGGCCCATGGAGGTTAACCAATATGTTCTCATCTAGTCCGCAATTTTCCGTTACCTCCATCATCTCTGTGTCTCCTCCCAGTCTCCCATGTTCCTCTCTACCAAAATCATCGAGACCATTCGAGACCGTTGAGAGTGACTTGAGGTCGTTTTAGCCTTGGCATGCATGCGGCTGGGGAGCTTGCATTCCTACCAAGATCATCACAGGGTTCAGCACCGGCACAGTATGCATGACGTAGGTAGTGGTTGGCGTTTTTGGCAGCAGTAAACACCGGGGTGATTCGTCTCCGAGCCGGTCTTGCTGCTGATGGTCGTAGTCTCTTTTTGCTCGGGACAGCGGGATGCTCAACGGTCGAACCAGATCGTGATCCCGATCCTGGTCTTGATCCTGCAAGTGCGGCTGAACTAAAACTTTATGCCCATGGTTACAGGTTACTTGATTGAGAGATGATAACGGCTGTCGGCTAAATGGATGCAAGTCATACAGACATTCTCGAAGACTGAACTTCCCGTGTTCTTTGCAGAAGCTTATTTTCCAGCTCAGCCGCTCAAGGCCAGTGAGGTGAGAGCAAAGCGAGACAACTTGGAGTTGTGAATGCCCTCACCTCAGACGGCATAAAATGAAGGGACTCCGAGTGGCAAATTGTACATATACGAAGAGGCGCTCATCATCAACTCGCGAGCACAGCAACTGTCGCAAAGCAAAAAAAAGATCCAAAAAAACGGTGAATGGAACAATGATCAAGCGCCCTCAGAACCCACACCGTCGCCTCCTCGACGGCTCCGGCTGTTGAAAGCCGCCGGTTGCTTGCCGAATCGTATCGTGCTATCGCGGTCGGGGCGTCCGGAGCTGCGACGTTAGTAGCTAGTGGGGCAGGGGAGAGTGTAGGGGAGGAGGGAGGGGAGAGTGCAGTGGAGGGGAGAAAGTCGAAAAACCGGGAACCTGTACCGTTGCTAGGAATCGAAAGGGCGAGATTTAGAGGCCTGTGGGTCTGGCCTGTTGCGCTTCGTTGAACCGCTTGACCATTTGTCGCATTCGGAGGTGTTGGAATATAGGGTGAAAGAGGTGGTATAGGAACCCTGGTGCTGGTGGTTAGATTCTGTTGCGTGGACAAGTGCAAACTGGAAGGAGCGCGGGCTGGTTGGCGGCTGGCGGATGGGCTTTTATCTGATGTCTGCGGACTGGGTTCGGATGGCCGTCTGAGCTTCCACCAGGTTATAACTGCTTCAAAACGGGA
This sequence comes from Neurospora sp. FGSC 6877, assembly GCA_009805295.1. Lineage (NCBI taxonomy): Eukaryota > Fungi > Ascomycota > Sordariomycetes > Sordariales > Sordariaceae > Neurospora > Neurospora sp. FGSC 6877. Next base: position 21,133 of record RAON01000105.1, on the reverse strand, counting down.
ATTAGGGTCGACGATGTTCTCATCTAGAGCTGAATGGCAATGTTAGAGCTGTTTCTGGCACCGAAGAACACTCGAGATCGAATGTTCTGATCACACCAAGATACAATGCGGGACCTGTATCGTTCCCGTCTCCAGCTCAGAGGCTTACTCTTATGGTCTGATGCATGGACTCGTCAGGAACAAGAGTTGGCTCACATCAAGCAGCCCACCCAAAGTTCCTGAGAAGGCTGTTGATGACAGTGGATGTCGGCACCAAAGCCAGCTCTGCCCACAACATCTACACGTCCAGTTATCTTTGCGTACGAAGACTTTCATGTTCTGTGTTGACAGGACACGGCACAAGTGGAAGGGAACTCGACTGATCAAAGCGTCAGATACATCTACTTGTTGGGGTATGGAATGTTGGCCTTTGGTCTAAGACTTGGGACGGATAAACATCCCTCCAAGAAGCCTTCACCTTGTTGATGGAAGTTGGTACATGCTCCCAGTTGGATACGAGTCAAAGGACCTCAACCTCGCTCTCATCAAGACTGTCTCAGCTGGGTTCCGATTGAGAATGCATCCAGCTACTCGGAAACTCAGAGCAAGTATGGCAATGCCGACAGCAACAAAAGTCTAAAGCATCACGTCCATGCAGTTCCCAGGCTGAGACTTCCACCGGATAACGAAAACAAAGTAAAATTCCAAATTGTTTAGAGGTACTTGGCGAGTTGGCGTATCTGGAGATGGGCCGATATCACTAACACGGCCGATGAATCTGAGCTTTCTGAGAAGTGGGGGATTCGCCAAGTCAACATAGCCTCCAGGGGCAGGTCCTGAGTCCTGGGGCAGATTCTTGACATATTCTTGTCGCGAGAACGGAATGATGGATTTGGAGATGGTTCATTGTTGTGGGACTGGAAGAGGGAAGAGCGTGCAGGGCATTTGACGAGGTTGAGGGGAGGAGAGGCGGGAAGTTGCGGTTGAGTGTAGGAGGTTGGATGGTACCTACCTAGGTGGTGGAGTGATGAGTGATGGATCTTGGTTCGAATCTATTGTGCTTTACTTTCCTTCTTGTCTGATCTACCGGTAGATGGGTACACACTCGTTTAGTTGATCTCAAGCTTTGTTCTGATTCTTATTTTGACTGTTTGAGGAGAGTAATTAGGTATCCGATTAATCCGTAAGTACAACCGTCCGTTTATATCCTTGTGTTGTCCACTTGTTCTTGCCATTAACTCCCAAACTCCGCCGAACCGTGTTTTCATCAAATCTCTGCATGTCCTCTACAACGCCCGCAACTACCTCTACCTAATCTTCTTCTTCGTACTCGCCGACGAAGTCCTAGTGGAAGAACTACTAGTAGTCGACGTCTTGAACGAAGTAGTACTAATCTTCACCGACGTCGCGAAGCTCCCAGAACTAGTAGGAACCCCCGTAGCAAACGTCGTCGGAACCGTCGTCACCGTCTGCACCACCGTCGGCACTACAACCTGCGCCGTCGTCGCCGCCGTCGTCGCTGTTGTCACCGACTTCGTCTTCGTCTCCCAATACTCCTCCAACACACTCTCCACCTCGTCCACCTTATCATACGGTCTATACCCCGCCATCTCCTTCACCCTCTCCTCAATCTTCCCATCATCAAACGCCTCCACACTCTGTTGCTTCGCCCGCCACCGCTCCTCCATCGGATCAATATAATGCGTCTCATCATACCCCAAATCTTCGAGGACTGACACGTTAAAAGCAGCCATCATCTCGTGATCCTCATGAATCAGATTGTGGCAGTGGAACATGTACACGCCATCCCAGGGGGCGTAGTACGCTTCCACCGTGACTGTTTCACCCGGCCCAAGCCAGACGACATCCTTCAGACCAGCAGCTTCGTAGGGCAAAACAGAGCGCTTCCCGTTCACCCGCTTCTTCACCCTAAAGTCGACAAGGTGGATGTGAATAGGATGCGTCCACCCCCCACTCGAATTCTCCAGCTCCCAAACCTCCACCGTCCCGCGCTTCGGCCTCGCCAAAACGCGATTAGCCACATCAGCGAACGACACGCCATTGATCTTCCACTCGCCGTTGGAGCGCTCGAACTTAAAGTGGTGGTCCACCTGGCTTTTAGTAGGCGGGAAGGGCACCGCCCTAAGACTGCTAGGCAAACTAGACGGGTCATTAACGGAGTTCCCAGAAACAATAAACTTCATCACCTTGTCTGTGTCGGGGTAGTCATTGTCTGCTCCTACGTCGCGGGAGTTGCGCAGCGTGACATTTTCTCCCTTGTACTGCGCAAAGTCCACGACGATTTCGTACCGCTCAGCCATGGAGATGTACAACTCATTCACCCTCTGCGGAGCCGTGAGCAGTCCCGCGTCGGAGGCGATCACGTCAAAGGGGAGCTTAGTCCCTTGCTTCGTGGTGCGTTCGAGATAGAGTAAAAAGGAGCGGGAAATGGATGCATCCAAAAAGCGGAAGCGGTATTTGCGTGGTTCGACTTTCAGGTAGGGCCACGGTTGGCCGTTGACGTGGATCACGTCCCCGTACAGAGAGGTGGTTTCGCTGGCGGGGGAGAAGAGGGTGCCGTCGGCGTTGTATTGTTTGGCGGAGAGGATGAGTGGGATGTCGTAGGTCCCGTAGCCGGAGGGGAGGTTGAGGGTGTCTTCGGAGGGGTCGTGCAGGATGTAGGCGCCTGCTTGGCCGTAGTAGGCGTTTTCTGCGGTCTGTGTGGACGGGACGTTAGTGGATGTTGCCCTGCTGTGGAGGGAGATGGAAGGAGGAGGGCTTACGTGGTCGATAGCATGGTCGTGATACCAGAGTGTTCGTGCGGCTTGGCTGTTGGGGTAGTAGTAGTCCTTGTACCAGCCTGGGGGAGTGATGTCTTCTGCCCATCCGTCAAACGGAGCTCGCTGTATCATGTCAGTTCGGGTCTTTTGTTCTATGAGATGGCAAGACTTACCGAGAAAGACCCGTGGAGATGCACCGAGTTGGCCAACCTCGCATTGTTGACAAACCTCACCACAGTCTCAGTCCCCTTCTCCACCATGAACGTAGGACCCGGCGAGATGCCATCGTAGCCCCAAAGCGTAGCTTGCCCACGGTCGGGGTAAACCTGGGACTTGAACTCCTTGATCTCAACTTGGTAGTAGAGAATGTTCTTTCCCGTGACAGGATTCACAATGGTTCTGAATCAGTGTCAGTTGATGTTCGACTCCTGATACAATTAACACATTGAAACTCACTTTGACGGAGCCTTCACAGGAGGAATAGGCAAAGGGAACTGATATGTCCACTTGTACTGAGGACTGAGCCAGTTGTCGACACCAGCAGAGACACTGCCAACGGCCGAAAGAACAAGAAGAAGAGTCTGACTGAGGCTGACGGACGCCATTTTGTATGACTGTTTCCCCGGAGGAGAATGACCAAGGAGTGATCAGGGTGATTCTCGCCAAGGTCTTGGTTCTGCAAGGGGAAAGACGAAAGAGGGCACAGATTGTCGTTGCTCTCTTTATATCTTTTAGACTTGCCTCTCGGAAGCTTTATCTTCACGATTGGACTCATCGTCTTCTCTTCCTTAAGGTACCTCCCGACAATTCATCCAATATCCAGCTGTGGACAGAAGCTGTACGGAGTTCATAGCTCGTATCGCCTTGTCATCCATTCTAGACCAGATAGAGCCATGCTCAGGCAACAAGACGACAATACAATCGGCCATGATGTGCAAGCCACCCGAGAAAAACATCTGAGACAGTCAAGAATATCCCAATTTGGGCAAGGACTCCATGGTGTATCGGGTTAAGCCGATCCCGTGCTTTGCGGGCTTCGCTTCCATTCGATCGGGGGCTGCTCTCTGGCGTCGCGAAGGAGGTCTCTCAACGGGCCAAAGGGCGCCATTGAGGTTGGCTGCCGCTGAGCATGGCACTATTGAGAAATATCGGGTTGTACACCGCTTGGGGATACAGCTTCAGGCACTTCAGGTAGAAGACTGGTCGCACTGGGCGGATGACAGAAAAATGGGCAGACTGAAGAGAGGCGCTGGGATGAGTTGGCTGTGCGTTGTCAGTCTGGCTTTGGACGCATTGTGCAGTCTATCGTCTCCTAAGCACTTGCAAAAGTCACGATGAGGACAAAAGCACACTAACAGAGCAAAAAAGTCCACACAAGGTGAAAGATCAGGTGTGACGTAGGCACAGCTGAACTGCAGGCTGAACTGCACGGTACCGGAGTGCACCGTAGCCGGCGAATGAGGTTGGAGGTTTTGATGACTGATGGCGTGATGGACGGTGTTGACTGGTTGGAGATGAGGCCGTCACCGGTAGAGCGGCAGCCAGTCAGAAGCTTGAAGTCCGAACGAACTAGTGAATCCTTGCAGATCTGTAGTCATACAATCGAGTTAGGACTCGGTCCCTGGACCAGACTATCGTAGACCCTTTGGTACGGAATACCCAATGAGGTGTTTTGTGGCTTGTGGTGGTGATCCATATTCGGAACTTATATCGTCTTGTGTGACATCGCGACTACACTGCTACGGTCACCCAGAGAGCCTGGGAACAGGGTCGCAGTACGTGTATTGAAGTGCCGACCGATAAATTGCTTTTGCAGGTCGTACTAAGCTTGATTTGACCTCCAATTTTTTGCTTTTTTTCGTGTGGTTGGTGCGCTTGTTGGGGGTTGATGTGTTGCCCGAGTCGGTAAAGTTTTGGTAATGAGAAGATGAAAAAGTGAAAGTGAGACCAATGCAAGCAGAAAGTTTGACGCTGAGTTGTCATCTGTTCCTCTGTTGTTGGCAGCTGGCAGTCGGCAAACCGCATATGCGCTTCAGCTGCGCTTGTTTATGGGGAACACGAGTTTGGTCGGTTCGGTTCCCTTTTTCGTCTTCCCCTGCTTTCAATTCTCCATTTTCGTCCATGACTTCACACCAAACCATCTTCCCGGTACATCTTGATGGCCAAGTGCGCACACCTTTTCGAACTTCCCGGACGAAAATCCGGGCGATGACAGATTCATAGGTCCGACGCCACCCATCCGCCCGAGCTTCGCCCGCCATCTCACAAACTTTCTGTCAACTTCATTCAGCTTCATGTGAACATCGCCAGCCTCTGTTGCCCAACACTCCTCACTCTCAGTGGCTGTGAACACCCAACCCCGGTCTCCTAGAACGGCCTAGACTTTCCAAATCCCGTTGCTTTTTCTCCCCGCATCAACCGGTCGGCCCGCATCGATTTGCGTCCCAAATAAGCTTTCTCTCCCATCGCCATCTTTCCTCCTGCGGTTCCCATTCGTTGTTGCTCACCTCCACGCCTCCTCCATATCTCCTCCATACACCAGCGGCTGTAGGCGACCCCGATGAGCTGGATGACATACACGTCCTCAGCCCTTGCCGAGGACACCAACTGGCACTAGCTAACGCCACAAACCAGGCGGAAAGAACCCTCAAGCAGATCCGAGTGGATGGGACTCGAGGATTCCGCACTTTCGCCCCTTCTCTAGCAACACGAAAAGGAAACTAGCGATGCTTGAAACGCATGATACCACCAGACGACGGCAGTACCACAGCAGCAACTAACTAAACGAGTTGCTACCTCTAAGCGAATGCTCCAGTAGCATGAGGCTTTGTGAGACTTTGGTAGGTTTATTGAGTTGGGCTGAATCTGGACATGGCCTCCACGTCACGATTGTGGGAGGCGTGAGGTGGGAGATGCCAACAATTCACCCAAGTCACATGATGACCTGGCGTTCGGAGTTACCAGCGCCTAAAGACTTGGTATGGCGTTGCCCAGCCTGAGCTTCTGTGACACCCGAGTCTTTTGGTTCAGACGTCTAGAGTCTGGAATTGGATGCATCGCTTGTCGGTTTGTGTGCTGGCTGAGCAGTCATCATGACCATCCATCATGACATTCCAGACCTCAGTTCCGCCTCGCCTGCCTCCAGCTCGTAACTGCAGCATATCGGAGTTTGCCCTGAAGTTGAACAGACACGGAATCTGTCTTCAACTTTGTACGTTGCGAGATGCAAGGTGCAAGGAATAACCATCTTGTTCTCAAGGGCAGGGTTATTTGGTTGATGAAGATAGTCGTGATATAAGACAAACCATCATTACAACCTCTCAACCCAACCCTTTCTAGTGTCTGAGACCCTGACTTAGACAACCAAGTGTGTTTCCCTCGAGGCTTTAGAACTCAATTTCGAGCCTTTAAGACAGACGCGATGCAGTTATCCTTCATATTCTCCGGCCTTCTCCCCGGCCTTCTTCTGCTTCCAGCATGTCTATGTCAAGACGTTCCCTTTGATGTGGATGGTGGTCTCGAAGGGTAAGTCGAACATTCCCGCCGAACATGCCCAGCCGAACCTTCCCCACTACTTCCCCAACACCCGGCTTCCTCAACAATTCCTTTGTTCCATTCCACCAAACTGAGAACTGTCTGAGGTTCTCCCCGAGTGCCGAGACACACAGCACCTACTAACCGCCGTCCCTTTGTCTCACATCACAGATGCACCGTAACAGACACAACCTACAACTCCGGCGGCACTATCTCCATCGCAGGATGGACCATCAAAGTCCCCAAAAACACCCAAGTCGGGTTCCCAGCTGCTTGGGTTCCTTGGCGGGATTTCTGCGCCGATGTTGCGTTTATGAAGGGGTTTGAAGTTACTGTGAGCCACACTGTCGCCTCTCTGATTCAAATGCGCCACTAACACACCCTAGGTGATTGGCAATTCGATCCCCATCCATGGCCCAACAGCCGGCCAGATTTTCATCTCCCAATTCTCCACCTCCCTAGGCCGCGGTCTAATCTCCTCAATATCCTACGACGGCACCATCACCCTCGCCACCGGCGGCCCCAATCTCCGCATCAACGACCCCAACGGAATTTACTCAGCCGGTTACACCTCCCACCCGTTTTGGACAGCAGACGATGAAAACCCCAGTATCTCTTCCTTTTCCGGGTTTCCGATGTGCGTCCCCCGTAACTCTTCCGACCCCTTATGCCCGCAAAGTAATCGCCCCACGATAGCTGGAAGCAAACAGGGCACTTTTACGGCTCCCGACCCGATGGTTATGGCCCCCCTCGTCCCGGGAGACTTCGTGGAGTACGCGGGAGTGTGGGCAGGCGGAGAAATGCTCGTTTACGAGCTCGTCGCTACCAATGCACAGATTCTCACACCAGCCAACTTCCCGCCGTTTATTCGGATGGAGGACGTGCTTATAGGCGTGTACTCGGGCGACGCAAACGCTGAGGTGGCGCAGACACGGTTCATAGGGTACACCTCCGCTGCCTCTGGGACGTCGAGCTTAACAATCCATGCCGTGACGGGATTCGATGTTTGCACGGGGAACATCACCACGCGGCCCGTAAGCAGTGGGTCACTGATCGCAGGCCAGGTGAGGAATAAATTTCGCACGGGAATCACTTCTGTGGCAGGGGACGTGTACGACAGGGAGTATGTCATACTGTCGACGACGAATCCGGTGAGGACGAAGAACGGGATACTAGCGGGACAGTACGTCCAGCCCGTCACCGAATGGATACAGCCGGAACTTACCACCCCCGGTTTACCCCCCATTCCTAACGACTTCTCGGCTATGGGGCACCTGGTTAAGGGACTGGGGAAGGACGAGGAGGGACATGTCTGGGGTCCCCTAGACCCCTTCCCGCAGTCGGGAGTCACCGTTTCCGCTCCCGTGGTCAGCGACTGCCCACCTCCACCTGCTGAACCATCACCCACCACCCCTCCCACTCCCCCGGACGACACCCCCTCAGACCCCCAACCACAACCTACCACCGCCGTCCCCCCTCCCCCTGCTACAACTACCACCTCTACCCCTACTCCCACCCCCACCAAAGACACGGTCAAAGTCGTTTCCGCCCAGTGGATCAGTTCCGGATCCGGAACCCTAACGGTAACCTGCATAAGCAGCAACACGAATAACACCTTAGTCGGGATGCTCCTCGACACGCCGGTGCAAATAGGGTTGGTGATGACTGGTTCCACGACAAACCCGGGGACGTGGACGTTTTCGAGCGTCAAGATTAAGCAGGTTACGAGCGTGACTTGTAGGAGTAAGCTTGGAGGGAGCGCGACGGGGGTTGTGGCGGGGAAGAAGAAGAAGAAGAGAGATGTAAGGGGGTTACCGAGGAGGGGGTTGACGATGGGAAGGCGTGGGGTTGAGGGAGGAAGGGAGGAGGGAGGTGAAAGGTGGAGGGGTGAGAGGGAGGTGAGGAGTGGGGTTGAGGGTTGAGAACTAGGTTGAGGCAGGCGTTACATGCCACTGGTGAGGATGATGGCTCTAGGGGTACTAGAGAATTGTGAGTAACTGTCTTCTTTTCTTTCGCTTTTTTGCTACAATATCTTACATATAACTGATCGCAGTAGCCTACATATTGGACTATGATTGAGTGACATGACCATCCAAGCTTCCTCTTCCCTCATCTTTGTTTTTCGCCCATTGTCCCACAGCCCCCTCCAATTACCTGCCGAATGGTCGTAAGAATAAACCGAACACGTCACGGTCAATACATTACACCTTGGGTATACCCTTATCACGCATCCAAACACATTTAATGTACATTTAAACCTAAATTCTAGGCAGTTCTTGAAGGGAAGAATTCCTAAGTGACTCTGGCCGATGTGTTTTCGAATTATTGTGGTCCCTATCACTGTTTTGTAACAGCCTTTCCTAACTAAAGCGAGCCGTATTGGACTTACTGTCCATGTTCGGTTTATTTTTACGGCCGCTTCGCATGCTCCCTTCAGGCTTCCTAATCCATCATCTCTTTTTTCGTCCACGTGGTCCTCCATTCCCTTCCTGTAGATGCTCCATAGGTATCTGAGCCTACTGTTCTCTCTTTATCTACTCCAACATCAGTAGTTCGAACTCGTCCAATCGCTGCGAGTCTTAAGCTCCAAGACAGGTACTCAAACAAGCCAATCAATCCACTCATCGATGCTTGTACAAGCCACCATTCTCGGTCTTCTATTGCGAGTCGCTAGGACCGCAAGCCTCCAGTGTTTGTCATCATGGCCATGATGCCTACGGCGCCAAGCTAGAAATAACATGAACGTCAACAGCCACCTCATCCTGCACCACTTCCCTTGCAAAGTACATGCCTTCATCGTCGTGCCAAGAGAGCTGCATCCTCGGGTATTCGCTCGAGTTAAAAAAGCGGAATGCGAGATAGATGTCGTCACTCTCCCAGTACATCCAACTCCAGAGACCACTGTCTCTGGGCACGCCGGGAGGCGGCAGGTTGTGCAACGACAAATGGCGTGCGCAGAAACGGTCAATCCATAGCTGATCCTCAGCGCCATCGCGGAGCGGGTCTTCTACGGGCTACAGGCGGGCCACGAGAAAGCACGACTGCTGCGCCATCGGACGACTCCTCGCTGTCACTTCCACTCTCGCTCTCGCTGCCGCCGCTCTCGCTGTCACTTTCTTCAAGCTCAGACGAACCATCCTCAGACGCAGGCGCAGGTCCCTAACCCAACGCCGATCCCGTAGTTCCCCTCGCCGTCGCCGTCGCCGTCGCTTTCTCCCTCTCCGCCTTGACCTTCCCGCTCCAATCCGCCCAACCCGCACTAAAATCCCTCTTGCCCGCACACGTCGAGCAGCTCGCCGTCAGCTTCAACTTCTCCGTCGCCAAGTGAGTATAATAACTCTTCTCGGCTCTAGTCGGCTTGCTCTTGCAGAACGAACAGTGCGCATCGGGGAGGTTGGCGATGAAGTCGCCCGTGTTACGCATGGCGCGAAAGACGTCTAGCGCAAACGCGGGAACTTGGTCGAGGAAGGCGTTGAAGTGCTCGTTTTGGAGGAAGTAGAAGCGGGCGGCGTGGACGAAAGAAAGGAAAGCGGCGCGGTTGCGGGGCGAAGTGTACGCGGTGTCGGAGAGGGGGACCTCGTTGTAGACGAGGCGGATGGCTTCGAAGAGCTCGGGGAGCCAGTCGGGGGAGACGCCGTCGGAGGTAGAAGTGCCAGAGTCATAGTGGAGTTGGAGAGGGGCGATTTTGGAGTCGAATTCGGCGGTCAAGGTGTCCAGGGCGATTTTGGTGAGGGAGGAGAGGGCGAAGTAGTCGCCGACTATGTAAACTTCGAAACAGGAGACGAAGTTGGTCTTGGTTGTGGGGGGCAGGGCGGGGATGTCGCAGATGCCGGTGTAGATGTACCGGATGAGGATGTCGATGGCTTCGGGCTCAAAGTTCTCGATGTTGACGATGCTGGATTTGGCCTCTTCGAAGTTGCCGGTTAGGGCCTTTTCGAACCAGATGCTGCGCGAGCAGAGGATGTTCTTGTGCAGGTTCCATGTTCTGTCGCCGCACCTGACGGTGACATCTGAGAAGAGGCCGCTCTCCAGGAGCCTGGAAGTGGGTTAGTCTGTAAACTAACTTAAAGGTGTTGCGACATGATGCCATGGCGGAGTGTCATTGACGGCGACGGTGATGTCTGATGGGCGGGGCAAGTGCGATGAATGTATTTACTTTTCGTCGGAGGACAAAAACCGCTTGTCCATGGTGTATGATTGCGTCTGACTACTATAAAGCCAATGTGTCGAGAATTCAGCGATGTTGTGGTGAGAAAAATCGAGTGGCTGATGAGGGTTGATGAAGGAAAGAGGAGTGAGCCAGATCACCGATATGGCCGAGTGAAGGCGCGTGCGGACGAGATACCGTAACAAAGGTGGGGCTGTCCATTCACTGACGGTTTGTATCTTACACGGGATCACGTATCATTCAGGTTAGTGTTCCAAACACCGCATAAGTGACTTAACAACCCCATCTCCAACAAATTGACAATGTATTAACATGTAACCATGGGCCAAGACCAGGAATTTCCATAAAGGTTCGAGAAAAGTGCATTGATGCCTTCACCATATGCCCTCTCTAGAGGTACCCTTGTCAAGTCCCCTCCACCTCTTCTTCACCACCCTCCTAACCTCTCTCTTCATATCCCTCATAAACTCCTTCTTCCACTCCCTTCCTATCCCAACAGTCCTAATCGTAAAGATACACCCCCTCACGACCCTTTCCACCTCTTCCAATTCCCATTCCTTCCCCCACCTCACCCCCCTTTTAACCCTCTCCTTCGCGTCCTTCCCAACAGAAGCAGGATACACTTCCCTCGCAACATCCCCTATAAACCGTCTCCTCAGCCTGTCCCCCTGGGCTAGTCTGTAAAAAATCTCCACCATCTCCTCAAACATTCCCTGTTTATGCATCACAACCAGCGACGCCAACCGCTCATAATGCACCACCACCTCCCCCCTCAACTTGCCTAAATCATACTTATCAGCCACCACATACACCCTAATCAAATGCAGCAACAGCCCCGCAATCTGCTGCTCCTCCTCGGCTGTAAACTTCAAAGTGATAAGGTCTTTATACGCCAAGTGCGTCTCCAGCTCCTTGTCTCCCTCAAAGTGGTAAAGCGAGTGCCCGTAGCACCACCGTATCGCAGAGATTAAAGCGTCGGGGTCGTCATCGTGAAGGGTGATTAGATTTCCATCTGACTGAGACTCGCGGAAGGGGAGGGAGAAAGCTGAGGCGAAGAAGGGGGAGTGCAGGGCGAGGATGAGGCGGTGGATGGGGAGGTGACACTTCTCTTTTATGTGATCATAGTACTCAATGCTGGCATCAGAGTACAGAGGTGAGTTGAAGTAAGCCTTGAAATCGATAGTAAACAATTTGATCGCCGTGGCCATAATGGTGTTTGTTGGTGGTTAGGTAGGTGGGAGCGGGATCAACCTTGTCATCCTCCATGACTCCATCCACAAGGGATATCCGGTGCTTTTACATCAAGCACACTCCTGGACTGGCTGTCTTCCTCTCTTACTGGAGACCTTAAGACAATGCCCGACGTCGAGAAACGCCCTTTGTGTCGATACACAATGGTCATTGAAAACCGCGGCATCTCCCCTTTGTTCTAACCCACAACAAAATACTGGGCGAAAGGACTTTGAGGAAAATGACCACCGTGACAAAGACGGCTGTGTTGACATGAACGTAAGTATCATAAACTTGAGTATCCAACTTTCCCACACCATTTTCGAATCATCCCTCACCCACTCCACCGGGCCTCCTACTTCCCCTTAAACCCTCACCTTCCAAGCCCCACTAGGGTGGAAGTTAAGGGGTGTAACCCGTGATAAGCATGGCGGAAGGGACGCAGCTCTCCGTTTGATTGAACCATTTGCGTAGCTTTGGTAGCAATGGTGATGAACGCATGAGGAATCAAATGAGCAGCAAGTGTTGATGGAAGAACTGGATGGGCAGAAAGGAAAAATGTATAATGTCCACACCTCTCCACTACGAGTGATGTGCTTCGAATGCCATGCAAATGCCAAGACATGTGAATAGCATCAAGAGTAAGAGATCCATCTCTGGCTCTGAAGTAGGTATCCGTTGATTCTGAGCCCACTTGGGACTATACACTCGAGCAGACAGTTACACGAACAGTATGTTCACTTCAACCAGGAACACGTTTATGTAAAGGCAATATTCTTGCTAAAATCACTTCCTATGACATATGCGAGGCGTTACCATAAACATGAAAACTTGTTCCCTTCCTATGTGGAATTAACTCATGACACGATCCCCGTCTACCTATAACGCACCATCTCTGTCTAAGGCATGCCCTTCAATATCCTCGCTCTTCGAAATTATAGAATGCAACATAGCGCACAATGGATACAGATATTACCGGCCTGCATCAGGCCTAGGCTCGGAAAATATCAACACCACGAACATAAAGAAAACAGTCCCAGCCCAGCCCAGCCAGCCACTGGTGACCGAACAACACATCTAACATCGCCTCCCCGTAAAATCCTATACACTGCTTTTCCCTTCCCTTGGTTTTATTTTCTTGTCCTTTTTGTTTGCTTTCCACACACCCCTTACTTCTTCTGACCCTCAGGGATATGATCCTCCACAGCGCTCAACGCCGCCAGGTTAACCTCTCCCATGGACGCACCAGCGCCGGCATTACCAACGCCAGCGAGGAGGGCCACGCACTCAATCACATCCGCGGGCTCCAGCAAGTGCCACCTAGCCAGCGTAACCTTGGTGCTGGCGCCCACCGTGACAGTGAAGCAGTTCTCGGGCTTGACCTCCGCATCTTCGCCTGGGGCGGACAGCACGTTCAGGCTGCGGAACATGTCCTCGTCGGTGAAATCATCACCCACGCAGAGCACGAACTCGAGCTTCTCGGAAGCAACCTCGTCTGGCGAACCAGAAGACGAGGCAGCAAGAGCCTTGAGCTCGGCGTTGTACTCTGTGACGAGGCGCTTCGCGATCTCGCCCTTATTGATGAACGTGGGACGCACCTCAAGGTTGGCCTTGCCCGCCATAACCTCGACGTCCCACTTGCGACCGACGGTGGTCTCGAGCTCCTTTTGGCAGTCGCGAGCCATGTGGAGACCCTGCTCGGGGTCGGCGAGGCGGTAATGCCAGGTGAGGGCGCAACGCTTGCGTTCAATGAAGGCGCCTGTTTGTCGTCATGTAAGCTAATGTTTTAGGAAGTAAAGAATCAATGAAACTAACCTGGAGTCTTGTCGGTGTACTTCTGGAAGACCTCCAGAACCTCAGCCTGCCAACCCATATCGAACTTTTCCGCAAGGTTCTCCCACTCCGTCGAGCCCGGGTGCCGCATGAAGCTACCATGCTCTGCGCTGAAGCCCAACTCGGAAATGTGGCCAAGGTGCTGCTGAAGGAACTCCTGGTCACGGCCGGAAATGATCCAGACGGCGTTGCGGGGATCGGCCGCCAGAGACTTGAGGCTGTTAATAACGCGCTCCGACGGGATGGCGGCGCTAGGTTCCCTGACGATGGGTGTGAGGGTGCCGTCGTAGTCGAACATGAACAGACGCTTCTTGGCCGCCCGGTGCTTGCGGAGCATGGTGGCGCGATCGAGCAGGGGCGTCGCAATGACGTCCTTCCTGTTGGCGAGGACACTAACCAGGCGACGCAGGAGTCCAGCAGTCCAGTACTGGACGTTCTTGTTGGTGACGTGCTCGAGCAAGCTCTTCTGGATACTTTGGCGGCGCTCCTCCGACATGGTGAGAGCATTGTTAATCTGCTTGGCGACATCGGTAAGATCCCAGGGGTTGATGTGGATGGCGTCCTTGAGGGAGCCAGCGGTACCGCTGAACTCGGAGAGAATGAGAGGACCAGCGTTCTCACGCTGGCAGATGATGTACTCCATGGAAGTCGTGTTCATGCCGTCTCTGACCGAGGTGATGAGGCCGATGTCGGCAGCACGGAGGAGAGCAAAGTACTCATCCTGCGAGATGTACTGGGGGTAGTGTTGAACAGGAGTGTCGCCAAGCGAGCCGTACATGCCGTTGATCTTCATGACAAGCTCGTTGACACGACTGGAAATCTTGTTCTCGGAATCCTCCTTTTCCTCCTCAATGTTAGTGGGCGAGGTAACCTGGATGAGAACGACCTTCTCCCTCCACTCGGGGTAGAGCTCGAGGAAGCGCTCAAAAGCCATGAGCTTCTGGGCAACACCACGGACACTATCCAACTTATCACGGCCGACGATGAGCTTCTTGCCGGCGTACATCTTCTTCAGCCCCTCGTACTTTGCAGTGGCGGACTGCTTCCACGCAGCGGCAGCGACTTTGATAGCATCGATACCAATGGGGAAGACGCCAACCTCAACACGCGCGCCGTAGGCCTCGACACCGGTAGTATCGGAGGGGAAGCCGAGAACGCGGGTACAGCAGCTAGCGAAATGGCGGGAGTAGCTGTAGGTCTGGAACCCGACCAGGTTGGAGCCCAAGACGCCCTCCAGGACTTCCTTTCTCCTGGGAAGGCAGCGCAGGAACTCGGAACTGGGGAAGGGCGAGTGCAGGAAAAAGGCAATGTACATGTGGGGAGCTCGCTGACGCAGCATGCTAGGCAGAAGCATCAGGTTGTAGTCATGCACAATGACGATGTCGCCAGGCTTGTAGTTTTCGAGAATCTTGTTGGCGAATTTTTGGTTCATGCGGTAGTAGTCAGCCCACTGGATTCTTTCGGCGCGGCCATCGGCGGGCTCGTTCTGCTTGTAGTGGAAAAGGGTGTAGAGGGAGTGCTCGGCGTAGCGTCTCCAGCGGGCCTGATCCTTCAGCCTGATGCCATCGTCGTGGCCTTCAATGTCGTCGGCGAGCCAGACAGGGACGGTCTTGATCTTCTTGTCGTGCGACAGCTCGTGCTCTAGCAAGTGCATGTCTTCCTTGGGGATCCAGAGGCCGTCTGCCGTGGGGGTGGCCGGGGGAGTGACGTTGCCATCGATGGGCACAGGGCGGGAAAGGGGGTTGAGAGAGGGTTGGCCGACCGTGGTAGCAGGAGCCTTGCCGGCCTGCTGCGCGGACTTGACTTCCTCAATCTCGCCGGTCCAGGCGACAACCGTGTGATTCCATGGGGCATCATCGGACGAGAGATACGAAAACGAATCGAAAAGCGCCGACTGTCCCCGGCGGGGTTTTAGATCCTGTATTTGTTGCGCATCATGACATCAGCCCCACTGTTTTCCCACTGTCTTCCCACTGTTTTCGAAAGCTCATTGGATCAGAACTTACCCAGGAACCCGTAGTGCCCTTTTCGCCGCTGCCCTTGGTATACTTGAGCAGGTGGGGGATTGTGAAGGTGGCTGAGATGATGTTTCCGCTGAGCGCAAGATTGGGGAACTTGTGGCGGATATCGGAGAGGGAGTCTTGGTTAGCAATGCCCACAGCGCCGGCGCCCGTGACGGCCGTGCTCAGACGGCGCATGAATTCCTTGCCGGCATCGGCACCCACAGCGAGCTGCTTGTCAACGCTTCCTGTCTCGTCAAGGCTGACGGTGCCTGGAGACCGGGCAATCTCGTGCTCGTCAATTCGCCTGCCAAAGTAGCCAGCACCCAGCGGACTTGGGGGCAGGTCGGTGAGCTCTTCTTCGTAGGCCTCGCGGCTGATTCCCGGAGTGACGGGCACATTGATGACCGAGGGGCGCAAATGGCCCGGGAGAGAGGATTCTGTGCGCGAGGCTTCTGGTCTGGGTATCGCGATACGGTGCTGTTGTCCTTGTGTCATCTTGGCGGTAGGTGATGACGGACTGATGGGCTGTCGCTCTGTCTTGTGCGATAAGGGTGGGTGGGTATTAGAAGGTTAAGGTAGTGTAGAGGTATAAACAGATCGCAGACGAAATGAAGACTGAAGCAAGTCTAGTCTATATGGGAGAAGGAGACGAGGCGACCTGGTTGGTTTCTTGGGTAAGGAAGGAGGAATGGAGGGGAAGATGAGAGGAGAAGGAGGAGGAGTTGGATAGAGAAGAAGAAGAAAAAGGAAGAAGGGAGGTTCAAGGTTTGGGAACCTGAAAGAGTTGGGTAGGTAGAGGTAGTCAATGGGGTCAAGTAGTATGGAAGGAAGGAGACGGGACTTGGGAGTCGCACGTTGGGCGGTGACTGTGGCTGTCAATGGGCCGGGACCTGTCAATGCGTCAGACACTTCGCTCTCCTGCTCGCTGGCCTTCTCCTGGGCAATGGATCCGATGTCGATGCACGCCGTCGTCGACCAGCAGGGATCCCGTCGGCTGTGAGCAAGGGGTGCGACAAGGAAGCTGGTACCGATGATGGAGTGGACAGGAACAGTGGGTAGCCAGGGGAAGAGCCCACTGCAATAGCCAAGTGGTCCGTGCTTTTAGTCTGGGACTTTTTTTCTTTCTTTCTCCTTCTCATGCAGTGCGAGGCAAGGAGGATGCAGTGGTAGCCTGGATGGCAATAAACAGAGAGTGACAGCAGACAGAAAGCAGGAGGGATACTTCAAGTGCAGTCAAGTTGGGGAACTGCCAACAGAGACTGAGGGACGGGAATGCTTTTCTCTTTGAAGACGGGACTTAATCGAATCGAAGCTTCTGTTGGTGGGGCAGCAATCATATGAATTGTCCCGGCCAACTTTGGTTCTTATAGCAGCACTTGCTCCCGTCAGAACTCCCGTTAAGACAAACAGTTAGATGTATGATGCAGATGAGGCTCGAAGCAATATGCACCATGAGCAACAAAGATGCCCAACCAACACCTCCCGCCATGCCCATGCTACCCATCTGATATCTCGCGTCTACAGGAATGCCCCTCATCCCCCCTCCTTTTCAAACTTCAGTCGGACCTTTGAGCTAGACGCCGACCTGGACCAGAGTTTGGGTTGTAGTTATGCGACTGCGAGTCTGTAGTCTCAGTCTGTGACTTTGTAACTGCATCCTACAAACCAAAGAGCCCCGTTTTCCGTGTCACGGTGCGGCAGAGAGCAACCATCAGATGTCATTGTCGCATAGTCTGGACAGAATATTCCAATGGCTGTACTATCTACGAAGGATTATATTGTCTGCGACTTCCGCATATGGGCCCGAAGATCCGCGTCCAGGCACGCCCATTGGACGAACGGCCGAATGACCGGTTATGGAGGGGAAAGATGGACTGGGGGAAGCAAAATGATGCGGTGGAGGGGATGGCGGGGTAGGTACACTCCCTAGTCGCCATGAGATGATCCAAACTGGGAAATGAAAGCCCTCGCTTGCTTGCGGATCATGTGCCCAGAATAGCAATCCGAGGAATTGAATCCGATGAAAAATATTTGTCTCAAATCGCTTTGCTCTGATCTGATTCCAAAACACCAAACTTTTGAAGAGTTGAACAAATCGACGATGCAGACAGTCCTCTCGAGGCAGGCAGGCAGCAAGGTACATCGCACTCACAAATGTACCTCTAGGTTCCAGTGCATGAGCACGACAGTTAGACAAAGACCAAAGCATGGGCCAAGTGACCTGACGTAATGGTCGATTAGGTTGAACCAAGCTCAGCGCTAACAAAGTCAAAACTGCAACAAACCAAGCTTCTTTCCATTTCAATTGCGCCTCCTAGTCTCTAGTCTGCTGTACACGTGTAGACGATGGATGCTCGTTAGAAACTCTGGTCAAGGGGGTCTGACGGGATATTACCGGTTCGTATGTGAGAATTACCTGTGGGGATCAAGTGAGTCTGGGAATAGAATCAGGAAGAAGTTATCAAGTGTCAAAGAGACAAAAGACACCGAAGATGGCCCGACGACAAAAGCGTTCCCCTTTTCCATGCAGACTGTTCGCTTTTGGCCGTCATGGAAAATGGTAACGCTCAGCTACCCGGGAACTGAAACCCAAAACTCTGTGCTGACAGTTTGACAGCCAAGACAGCGTACAAATGTTGGTAAAAGGTATCGCAAAGATCACAAGTAGAACAACCGTGTCTCTGGTGTATCAGGATTCGGGGATGTCAAAGTGCACATACATAATTACCGCCACCCGGGCAAGGCCGGCAAGCAAAAGATCAAAACATCAGATGAAAGACTCAACCAGCCTCCAATTGCCCTTACCATCCCGCCCAGTGCCCCCCATCTCGCGAATCGAGCATCGAGGAAGCCGAGCGACTCGGGGTCACCGCCTAAGTCACCGCCCTCAACGCCCAGACCTCTATCCCCAGTCCCTTGACTCTCTTCCGTCTTCCATTTTACTCGGAGCATGCCGACCCAGTCGCCGCGTCTGAGAGTCGTGTTTCAGAACTTTCGCTCACAGACCTTAACGGCGCCAGTTGTCTTCGATCTTTTCTAGAAAAACAAAAAAAAAAAAAAAAAAAAAGAACAGACACACTCTAAAGGCAAACTCAAATTGCACGTGCAACCCCGGGTTAACCGCCCCGAGATCTCCAGACTTTCTCCGTCCGCCCCCGCGAATACCATCGTCCGGGGCCGCGACCGGACCACCTGTGCCCATGGGCCATGTTACGGGTTAGGGTTGTCTCCCCAGTAAATACCTTAATTGCCACGCTTATCACCGAGTTGCCGCAGAATGCCTGCCCCGCCGCCCGCGGTCAATCTCCAAACGGGAAACACAAACGAGAAACACCGCAGACAACCAACATTGACGATGCGATACCAAGCGGCCCAACATGCGTGAGAAAAACATGGATATCAGGCTGAAATATCATTCATACACAGCAGCTGAAGCGGAATCGAGTATTCTAGCGAGTACCTATGTCCTGAATAACGCCGGCGAATGATGAGCCATTTTCTCCCTGAATGGATGAGTGGTTGGTTCTCGCTTCTTCTTTGGTTGGTATTGACGTCGTTATCTTATCGATGGAGGCGGGCCGTTCAGTTCCCGGTCCATGTTGTCCGTTTACGATAAAGATTCACGGGTTGGTCGTACTGACTGGGCGGGTGCGATGAAGTACTAACAGATTTTATCGTTACCCTAAGCAAAGACTGTTAGAGTGTCATCACCAGACCATCAAGGTTCACCTCCTCTCGGACTGCCCCTGGAGATGAAACGAGACACTTTCATCCATCATGCCCCTCACGGCCACATCCTCTGCGATACAATCAAGCGCGCGCTCAGTCATACTAACGAAGAGTGCGGTTGCATCCGATACCTCTTCTCTTACCCTCGGCTCCTGACCGATCATCTCTCCGAACTGCGATAGTACAGCAACATAAGCCAGAGAGCAATCGACAGTCCAGATCCCTCCTCCTCTTAGATCCCAACACGTTTGCATCGTCGCGCCAACGGCAAAACTACATTTAAGCTACCCTGTCACATAGGAAAGTCGGTAGTTTTCGTCCGTCCCTCATCCGCCTCGTCGCCTCGTCGCCTCATCGGCAAAGTATCCAGCTGCGCCTGGAGAAACTCACTCGATATGCATCGTCCACATCATCACGATATCTGCCACCGGCGCTAGCTATGTATGGCTTGTATGCGCATCGAGAACTGAAACTTGGAAAAAAATCACCCGGACTCCTCAATATCCACAGATAGGATTAATTGACTTGACTGATTGTGATTGACAGACTACACACATTAACAGCGCAAACCTACATTGGCATCGCAGGTAGACTTCAAGTTGTCGAATCGACACCGTTGTCGTGGACACACTCCCCAATATATATTCCCCACGCTTGTCATCGCACAGCGCCGGCACTGTTACCGGCTCCAGATTCGCCTTTCTCGACTGAACAACGACAAATCGTTGATGGTGCGAGCTGAGCGTTCTCGTATGCGGTGTATCGTTTGACTACCCGATGAACCGATGAACCGATGATTTACATGGAGTGCCTGGTTACCTACACCAGTCACGAATGCAACGGGTGTAACGGTAAGCGATCCGGGCGATGATGACGGTTCACGGTTAGGGCTGCTGAACTTGAGGATCACCGTGTTTGTGATACCAGAATCCTAAGACTCGAGATGTGGTGCTTCGGTCATAAGGTCGGTAACTGGGTTTGGTCCAACTAGACATTGAAGATGCTGGACCTTGTACACGGATACGGAGAGGATGTCCTGGCGGTTGTGACTCTCTCCTTATCGTGCCGGTATCACAAGTGGTTCTGCCGGTTTGCCTACCTTCGCCTCGCAGTCATTCGGCTGACTATCCGTCCACGATTCTGCAACACCATCGTCAAGCAACATGGGAAAGCAGAAAACTCCAGTAAACTTTCATTGCTCATTATCATATCTCACAAACGCCAGCCTTACTACGGCACCGCCCACCAACGCCTCCTCATGCACCATGCACATTAATGCTTCCATGCCTCAATCACAACTTCGACATTCCACTCTCTAGTCACTCCTCCTTCTTCCCCTTCCCTCCTTCCTCCCCCTCCTTCCTCTCCTTCGGATTACTCCCCACAATCTCCTCCCCCGTCTCCTCATCCACCAAATTACTTTCATCCGCCAGTCCCTTAAACTTCGGCTTGCCGTCTTTAATATCCACCACTCGTTGGGGGTAAAACATATGTGACTGGATCTCGAAGGCCTTCTTCCCCTCTGGGGTATTAATCCCCTCGATCAGGGTGGGGAACAGCAAAATCATGTTCCGTCCTTCGTCCATGATGGGCGTCCGGCAGTAGGCGCATTGTACCTTGCAGGGGAGGTGGTGCGTCGTGGATTTGGCCGTGGGGTCGTACCAGCCGAGGTCGTGATGGCCGTTTGTGAAGTTGATGTCGGTTTTGTGGAAGATTGCTGCCCATTGGAAGGGGGCCTGTTGGAAGTTTTTTTTGTTAGCCATCACCTCTGTCTTCTCGCCTTTTTCTTTTTCTCTCCTCGCTACGCTCGATTTTTTGTTTTCTTCCCCCCCCCCCCCCCCCCCCCCCCCCCCCCCCCCCCCCCCCCCCCCACCCCC
>RAON01000104.1:0-108460 GCA_009805295.1 Neurospora sp. FGSC 6877 | reverse complement strand
AGAAGGTTGCCAGGGAAACGACGGCAGTAAACCCAGTGCAGGCAGTAGAGAGAGCCCTCGAGTCAGCACTGGAAGTCATCTACGTGCATCAGAATGAATAAATCTGCATTTGAAATGGTCAAAATCCCTGCAAAAGTGGCCAGTTTGCARTGTCATYTGGGTTCTGGTGATGAAGTTACATGATCTGTTGTGGGGGGTGATTCGTTGTGGGGTCATGGTGTCTAGTTCGTTGAATGGAGTGATCTCGAAGATGTAACAGCGCTGCGTAAAGGTTTTTTTCCGACGGCCAAGTTGCACCCGTCTATAAAGATAGAACAAGGCTTGTCCTCAGAGCCCCACACGTAGGATAAGGCCTCGTACGGACGAGCGCCTTTTGAGTCCAATGCGGCGCAGAAGAGCTGATAGTGTATTGCGGTGTCCTCGTTTTCATGCGGCAATAGTTGAAGCAAGCGAATATGGCCACGTGACATGGGAACGTTGTAATACAGATTCTTTACAGGTGTTAGCGTTATTCTGAATGTCGTAAGGAGAAAAGAAGTAAGCCTACTTCCACCTGCTTCGGGCTTTGGACGCCGGCGGACGTCTCTGTATCAGCGGAACCGGTAGCTGGAGCGGCTAGGAGCCCAGGAGCGGGCATACGGGTAGCGGACATAGCGGTGGCGGCGGGGATTTGTTGCGGAGGTGCAGAGCGAGACTGCTCTTGGCCCTTATCGTCTTCCCAACCCTCCGTATTGTGCAATCGTTGAGATATCGTAGCTTTAGGGAACGAAGGTCTTAAGCGAGGCGACGTAGATAAGGCACTCGAGGATGATCGCGTTGTCCTGGAGGCAGCGAATGCTATACAGTTGACGATTAATAGATTGAGTTTGTAAAAATGCTTGATATTCCTCTATCCTGCCCCCAAGGACAAAATAAAAAGAAACTAGAGCACTATGTTTTCTCAAGGCTATGGTGGAGCATGAGGCGTCGTGTTGAGTCTGTTTCCGTTTCACCATGTCAGGCGTAAAATGGCTGGCGGCTTCCTCCCAACTACACGCCAATGGCCCAAAGGACATTTCTTTTCTAGAGGCCGGGCATTCTGGACCTAGAAACTTCAGGGCGCCAATCAATAACTCGACTTGGGCGAGGGTCGTGGCTTTCTGTCATAGGGTCTACAAGGGTGGCAATAGTGTACCAGTAGCGGCCTGGTAGATTGCACCACTTATGAGGCCGTGGCGCGGGCAGGGCCCTAATGATGCCAAGGCAAATGGTAGGTAGAGTAAAACGCCACTCGGGTTTCCTTAGATACCTTAGTTAGATGGTATGGTACCATTATTGTGAAGACGCCAGGGTATCATGAAGCTGCCAATATGGTAGATACGTTTTCGATATTACGCTCTTTGGTTTCGCCGCTAAATATGATGACTTGGAGGGACGTCGTGAGTGGAGACTAAATGCTCCGGACGTCGAAAAAAGACATATTATTATTGGTCTTATACACGCTAACTATTTACATAGTCTACCCAGTGGGTATGCGGTGCTGCTTCCGTGCTTAGTCGGTGGGAAAAACTGTACCGTAGCCGGCTGAAAACCCTCCGCTTCTTTTGATACGACGACGCCGTGTCGGCGCCGTGCCTTCGATGTTTATCTTCCTCTCGGTATGACCTCACCGTCATTCCCGAGGCCCAATCTTTGATTCTGTTGCGTAGTCCCCTGACCGCAATCCCGCTCTCCAGAATTAAAGATCAATCTGAACTCTCCAGTAGCTCTTCTGCTTCCTTCGCTTGTTCCATCTTCACCGCCAGCTTGTACTCCTGCAGTCGTCCCAGTCGCAAGGCCCAGCGGAGGATTCGTTCCGCCCCCGCCACGGTCTCGAGTTCGTCGTGGAGTTGTTCAACGTTTGTTGGCCACGCTGGGTCTCCCCATAACCATGTGTCTTCCGTTTCCGAAAAAAAGACATACCCGAGCTGAGCCGAGGAAGACGCCGGTGGGGAGCTTTGCGCTAACAGACACTAGCATATCCTTTGCGATCATTGGTGTAAGAGTGTTAGTGCACATTTGGATGCAGGTGGAGGCCGGGTAAGGCTGAAGGCACATGCCCGGTCTGGGGTCAACCCTGTAAAACAAGTGGGACGGTCATCCGAGGTTTTAACTAGTATGTTGTTTTCAGATTATTCACAGAAAAAGAGATATGCTTGTCCTAAGGTAGAGGTATCCAACCGCTCATCGTGGGAGATTAGGTAGGTAACCAGCCCCGGTCGGTGTTGTTGCCCAGCCGTACATTAAGCATCTAATGGCTTCTGGCCATACACCATGCGGTAGATGAAGTACGGATGAAGGGTAATGTCCTTCAACTCCTTCTGCAAATGTTTGATATAGATGTTGATCTCCTCCGTGGTCCATCCCATTACCTTACCAAACATAAACTGAAGAATACCATCAAGGTCCTGGTTCACAGCGACATAGGAGTACAGACCAACTTCGTTCAACTTCTTGTCCTTGGACCATGGGGAGAGAGGGATCTGCAAGTATCCCGTAGTTAGAGTCTCAGGGATAAACAGACGCTGTGGGAAGCGGAGAACTTACCTTGTAATCCTTCACTACTATGTTCACGAAACCGGCCTCCTTCATTCCGTTCTCCATCATGTCGTTGCTGAGCAGTTGCTGCCCAATCTTCCTGCAAGCCTCCTCCCACATGGGGCCCCATTGACCCAGGGCATGAACCTCAGTCTTCACGGAACCATCGTCTGAGTAAACAGTACCGCTGGAACCATCCATATGCTCGATGTAACCGCCTGGCTTGCAGCACCGGTAAGCCTCCTTATAAAAAGCAGACCAGTCTTTGACGGTGCCGGTAAGCCACCGGAGGTGGATGAAGTCGAAGAAATTAGAGTTATAGGTCCATTCCTTATTGTAATCGTCGATTTCAAAACGGACATTGGGGGGTACCCAACTGGGCTGGATGGGCGAGATATCAGTACCCATGACGTTGCAGTTAGGGAATTTATCGGCAAAATCGATTGCCCACAGCCCTAAATGTCGAGTTAGTATTTAAGGAACAACCACCAAGATAGTGTAGAAAGTCGGCGTACCTGTGCCTGTGCCAAGATCAATTGCATTCTCAGGATTTTTGGGAAGAGGGGCATCATAAAGTCTGCCATCCAGACAAAGGGTCATCACATGATGGCTAGAGGTAGGCAATATTTGGTTAGCTACAAGAACTTCAAGTCTCGCGAACATGGGGATGTCACGATAGGGTGCTGACGCTCCCGTGAAAAAGGAGAGCTACTGCAGCTTGTACGTCCCAAATCCAGACGGTCAAAGGGAAGTCTTCAATCCTGGATGCTATGAGATTCGACGACAGGTCGACGACAATGGTAGCGCAACCTGACAGCTGTTCAGCAGCCTTATGGGGCCTTGGAGGCGGCGAGACAGATTGAGTGGCTCGGATAAAGGTATGCATGATAGGCCCTTGAGAGATCAAACCGATAGTGGGAAGCATGTTTCACTTACAAAACATCCAGCATTTCATTCTGCTTAGCGTCGTTGGGGCCCCTGCATGAAAGTTTAAAATGCTCGTTAGCGTTGGGTGTTTCCTTCAACATGCGCAGAGCTTCTCTTCATCCATACTCGTCTGGACTCTGGGCTAGAAACGACACCTCACAGACCCAATGCGGAGGTCAGACTGGGCGCTTCGAGCCCTGACGAGTAATCCCAAACAGACTTACCAATACTCTCCATCCGTTACGCTATCGCTATGGTAAGTTCGGCCGTTCATAGTACGGTATTTGAGGATACTCGAACTAATCGAAGCAGTCGAGCTCTCGATATCACTTCCAATGGTTGAATCCCCATCATTTTCCTCCTCCTCCGGAAGTCCCTATACTGCGTAAGTAAGGTAGAAGTATGTCAGTGATCAATTCCAATTATGATTGGGCTTGTGACCGGGCGACGGGGAACGTGAGAGGGCCGTACCTGTTCCGCCCAGTGAGATCCAGGAAGAGGGCCAGTCGTTTCAGCAGCGGGAGATGCAGGACCGGGCGTGGGTGATTGGGGTGCTGGCGACTGAGCCTTTTTCGCCGGAGAACTCATGGTCGAATCTTGGATATCTTAT
Source organism: Neurospora sp. FGSC 6877 (assembly GCA_009805295.1). NCBI lineage: Eukaryota > Fungi > Ascomycota > Sordariomycetes > Sordariales > Sordariaceae > Neurospora > Neurospora sp. FGSC 6877. The sequence goes on along the minus strand of RAON01000104.1, from coordinate 104,367 downwards.
CTCCTAACTGAAATTCAAGTTCGGGTGAAGAAGATGGAACAGCCAAGAAGTGGTTCGGGTGCCAGAACCGTCCGATTTATAGAATGCTGCCAGTGCCAAAATGACAGGCACCCGGTTCGGTTCATTACAGTGTTCAAATGTGACACAGCGCTGTCAAATGTAACAGCGGATATCAACTGCCCTTCACCGTTCAAAATTTGATATTAGGCTACGTGATATAACTACAGTGTCTGATCAAAAAGGCACTGGGGAATATGTGGGAGCTGCTGGCTGACGCGGTGGCTGGGCCGGATAAATCGACTGTGTACCATTGTGAATCGACTGTGTGGATTGGATATAGCCAATGATAGAGTCATGTTCGCGCCTGCCAAAGTTCGCCGTAATGAACATCATACAATTATCCTCACCAAAAAGTCCTAGAAAATATAAAGACGAAGCGCTCTACTTTGGTGCCTTGATTTGGCTTTGTATATGGGTTCTTGCTTCCGGTGCTCTTCTACCGCCCTCGCCTCCTGCTCTATTCGCCTCGCTGGCCATACTTTTACAACCCTGCACGTACTCGTATTCTACAGCAGGAGGACCGAGGAAGGAGTCGAAATCTGGAATCGGGATCGGATGGCGGATGGCAGACGGCGTTCTACGAAGTTGTCAGCTTCCCCAAGACAGGGATGGCTGACTAGCTTAAGAACTACCAGAGTGGCTGCATCGTGGTAGAGGCCGGGTAAGGCTGAAGGCATCCGCACGATCTGGGATCTACCCTATTAAACTATTGCGAGCGTCACCCGAGCATTCAACCACCACACATGTTGTCATGGCGGTGCCAGACATGTGTCAGATCACATGCACATTCATTCTTCCATCCCATCTGTTATTGCATATAAGGATGTCATCCCTCTCATCCGATGTAGACTAGCTTCCTCTTTCTTCTTCATCTTTAGCTATTTATCAACAACGTCAAATTATTTGGGTGCCAGGACCGCTAGATCCACGTGCATGACACATGTCAGACTATTTAAAGAAACAGGTATGAAGCTTGTCCGAATCCAACCGCCTACTGTGGTAGAACAACCAGCTCCGGCCGGTGATCTCGTCCAGCCGCACCTCAATCCTCAGCATCCAACGGCTTTTGCGCGTAAACCACGCGGAAGTCGATGAGACCGTGAAGGCTCATGTTCTTTAACTCGGCTCTCAAGTGGGCCAAGTGAACGGCAATCTGCTCTTGCGGCCAGCCCATGACGGTGCCAAACATATACTGGCAGAGGCCCTCAAGATCTTGCGTGTAGACGAGGTAAAAGAATTGGTCGAGCTCCTTCCTCTTCTCATCCAGATGTTCCTGGTTAGCTTCTTTCGTCGTTCTTAGAGACAAGCGCTTCAAACAGCTTATGGGATGAGAACAACCGGATGTACAACTTACCGGGTAATCCTTCTTCGTAACATTTACGAAACCGGCCTCTTTCATGCCCTGTTCCTGCAAATTCCTTTCCGAGTAGATCAACTGGGTTTCCGGATTTTTTTTCCAGCCTCCTGCCAAATCTTGTCCCATTGAACCATAGCATTTTCCTCATTTCTAGTATTGTCCTTCGAGTAGATCGTACCCGACGCATCGATGTGTTCAATCCAAACACCAGGCTTCAGGCAGCGGTAAGCCTCCTTATATGCAGCAATCCAATCCTTTGTTGTGCCAGTGAGCCAGCGCATATGGATATAATCGAAATGGTTAGATTTATAGGCCCACTCTTAGTATAATCGTCGATGTCGAAGCGTAGATTAGGGGGTACCCAGGTAGGCTGAATCAGCGAAATATCGGTACCGATCACGGTGCAGTCGGGAAACTTGTCGGCAAAGTCGATAGCCCACAATCCTATACATTGAGTCGGTACCTCTACCTGGTTACTCATCCCTGGGGATCCTTGAATACGTGGCTTACCCGTTCCAGTGCCAATATCAACAACACGCTTAGGGTCATCTGAAATTGGAATCGTATACAGCTGACCATCAAAGATAAGAGTCATCGTATGATGGCTAAGCGTGGGTCAGTAAGCTACCACAGAGTTTGATTGTTGACGTCTACTCACTAGATGTCCAGCATTTCATTCTGCTTCTCATCATTGGGTCCCCTGTATCATGAAATGGTAGTTAGCTTCAGAAGCGCTACAACACAGTTCCCCAGGTCCCAAAAGAGACTTGCCAATACTCTCCGTTCGTAACAGTATCGCTGTGATAAGTGCGGCCGTTAAGAGTACGATAGTGGAGGATACTCGAAGTAATCGGGGCAGTCGAGCTCTCAGTATCGCTTCCTAGGGTTGAGTCCCAGTCACACTCTGGATCCGCTGTCGGGAGACCCTATGAGGCGTGCGAGACTTGTGCCAGTAACAAGCCCGGCAATCTTCACCGTTACGCAAAGGGCGGCAATGGGTACAGAGAAAGAAAGCATACCTGCTCCAGCCAGTGAGCGCCAGATAGAAGCCCAGGGATTTCTGGTGCCGGCGTGGACTCCCTCGCAGCCGCTGGAGTTGCGGGAGCAGGTGTGGGGGATTTGGGTGCCGCCGATGATGCTCTCGCAGTAGCCGGGGACGCAGGACCAGGCGTGGGAGACTTCGCCTTTCCCTTTGGCGAAGCTGCCTCGGATGCCGGCGACTGAGCCTTTTCCGCCGGAGAACTCATGGTCGAATCTGCGAACTCTTTTCACTGGAGCTAGGTATGGGTGAGGATGATGGAACGTTCAAGATGCAGAGCCGTCCGATTTATGGAATGCTATCAGTGCCAAATCAACCCTGGTTTGTTTGTTAGCGTGATTTTTACGACCTCTTCCGACAAGGGAGAAAACACTGGATGCCGGAGCTCTCACTGGTCCAAACCACCGCAGAATCAGGGTGAGGAACAGCACTCGGTCGTGTTCCACACATGCTCCAAAACTTCGAACTCGGTAATCCGCCATGGTAATCTTCATCCACCCCTTTAAGTCTGAACCGCGATAACATCACCCAAACAACAGCTAAAATCGTGTATTCTGTTCGAGTTAACTTGAATTCGAATGGGCTTTGCCCCACTCTGATTCCATAAGATGCCCCTTCAAATTTCAGTGTCGTGTTGGTGGTCCAAATGATGCTGAGACTTACACTAATGACTGACTTGCCGACTATGCGAGGTAGGCCCGCTGTACTTTTGGTGCAAAAAAGGCGAGTTACCATGGCGGATTACCGAGTTTGTGTGACAACGAATGCAACTACCCCTCATGGAGCGGTCAACCGCTCCAGTAGTCTCTAGGCCAGACCGTTACTCCTAATTTGTCACCCTGAGACGATGGGGAGCAATGATGGGGAAAATGCTTGACTGGCGGCTTTAAGAAGTGAAGAGAAATGGGTTACCAACCTGCCAACCCAGGTCTAAATTCTACTAAGATGGAAAATCAAGGTGGTGAGCTCTTTCCACACGTTACAGGCCCCCATTCTCCCCCTCTGGTGGATGGGCTCCAGCCACGGCCTTGTTCTTGGATTTGGGTCGGGTCCGAAATTTGAAACTTCTCAAAGTCCTACCTTCCTATTTTCCCTTCCTAGACATCGCAATTTCCCTTTGTGGAATACGCATTTGGCCCATAGAGTGCTCGTGTCCATAACAGAGTGGAAGATGGGGTAACTTACTAGGTAGTCCTTCGATACGATATTTGTAAGACCGACTGCTTTCATGTCCTCTTCCATTCGGTTCTTCTCAAGGAGATCAAATGGGTTACCAGAACGTCTTCCGGCTTCCTGCCAGAGCTTGCCCCATATAGCAGGAACCTGAAGTATCGATATGCTCAATCCAGCCACCCGGCTTACAGCATCGGTAGGCCTCCTTATAGACCTCAGTCCAATCCTTCGCAGTAGCGCCAAGCCAACGAATATGGATGTACTCAAACTGGTTGCCCTCCTTGAAGGTCCATTCTTTGTAGAAATCATTGATCTCGAATGTGACATTTGAGGGTACCCAGCTAGGTTGGATGGGCGCAATATTGGTACCGATTACGTTGCACTTGGGGAATTTATCGGCGAAGTCGATCGCCCACACGCCTGTTCCCGTGCCAATGTCAATGACATTCGTGATAGGAGCCGTGTATAGCTCACCATTAAAGAGAATGGTCGCGCAATGGTGACTGTTGAGAAGACGAGGCCTTACTTTTCATTTCCTTTGGGACCTGTGGGCGCATGGAACCGACGCTAAGCGGCGATCGCACTGACAGTAAGATATAAAGTAGCTGTCTATACTGCCAAAGAAATGCTTTCGTTGAAGTCTAAGGTTCAGCTACCGGAAGAGGAGCTTGTACGGCCGCGACCGAGAATTGTGCTAGTATACTCATACCGCGGATATTGCCCTTTGACAAATGTTAACAAAGCTACTCCCAAGCGGATGTTACTTCAGACTCAAATGCTTGGTGTTAAAATCGAACTGGTTTGTATCAGATGTCAGGGGCTTGGCAAACCTGCAATGTCGGCCCTACCGGCAATAATAAACGCCGCCGGTATTCAATATATCAGAGTGACTTTCATCTAAAATCCTCTGAACAAATATCATAGTTTGAAGTTGTGATACGCGGGTTGGCCTTTGGGCTTCGCATGCAGTATTAGCGTTCCTTGACATTGCTAGAGCAACAGACGACAGGCTTCATCTGCCTACCCGTGTAAAAAATCTAGCCGCAGTGTCAGGACGGTCAACTTTTCTCGTAATCCGCCCAATTATACTAATCTTTTTAGCGCAGGCTCCCTACTCACCGTAATGCCTCCGTCCGAACGATATGGACACGGGAGGTGGTTGTTCAGTTTTTGACCCTACCACGTGATTAAAAGACCCGGTTCATATCCTTCCAACTCCGATAGATAAGCTACCATATCGCCTGACTAGTAGTTGGGTCGGTGACGACCAGCGAATCCCAGGTGTTGTATGTCTTTTTGCTCTTTTACTTTTCAGCACGTATAGTATTCCTTTCTCTTTTTCGGCTCCTTCGTCGGCTCTTTGTGTTCCCTTCTTCCCTTTTCTTCTGATGTGATTTGTGGGTGGAAATCAGTTTGTGAATAAACGGCCACTTTATCTAGGAGACCGGCACGACTGTGTGGGCCGGCATCTTGAAGCAACAAGCTAAAAGCTGACGTACCATAACGACGAGTCCACAATCAACATGGGAGTGTTGCTAGAAATTGGGAAAGGATTCCATAGCGATAGACGTCGTCGAGCAGTTAAGGCGGCTCCGCGTTGCCATCGCTCTCCACGTTTCATCTTCTATCATTTGCCATTGTAGTCGTGAGAAGAGGTTAACACCATGTTCGTCAGCGTAGTATCGAGACCTCCCTGGACTCGAAACACGTACGACTACAAACGCAACCAACAATCCACCTGCTAGACTTACACTTGACCATATCAAGGTAGCAGGCAATGCTGCGTCGTGATAGCGGAGTACTACCCTCTCCCGTCTCTAGCTTCTTCGCCATAGGGGTAGGTGTATATATGTTACTGGCACTCCAGGGTCCAGATAAAATAGTCGCTCCCTTCTCTTCCATCCTTCTGAACAAAACTCACCTCCTCGTCAACCACACCACACTCCACCATGTCAATCAAACCAGTCATCTACATTGTCCCCGGCGCCTGGCAGCTTCCCACCGCCTGGTCTACCTTCGCCACCATAGCGAAAGAGGCAGGGTACCCCGTCACGTTCAGCCAAATTACCCACCGTGGGCGGAACCGAAGTGCCCCTCGCCGCTCTTCCGAACGACGTGAAAGTGGTACAAAGCAACCTCCAAAAGCTGGTTAACGAGGAAGGTCAGGACGTGATCCTTATCGGCCACTCGTCAGGTGGTCTTGTTGCCAGCTGTGCGGCTGAGGGCTTTGACGCTGCCAGTCGCAGGAGGGAGGGTAAGAAGGGGGGTGTGATTCAGGTGGCCTTTTTGGCGGCGTTTGCGGTGGGGAAGGGGGAGACGATGTTGGAGATTTTTGGGTGAGTGGAAGAGGCCGGTGGAGTGGCTTTATACGGGGGATGAGGTATGTTTACTTCCGTCCGCAGTGCTGCTGTCTTGTCTCAGGCTGAGTGATAATGATGACTTACGACCTTTGGTACATAGGGTGACCGCACCTGCCTCCACGAGGAACCAGCCATTGACGTCTTTCTCAACGATCTGCCTGAGGAGGAGCAGGAATACTGGGGGAAACAGGCCACGCATACGTCGGTTGGCCTGTTCAACACGCCTTCTACCTACGAACCCTGGAGCAATGGGATCCCTTGCTCATATATCTACTGCGAGAGGGATAACGGGATACACATGCCTCATCAAAAGCTAATGCGCGACCGATTGGGGCCAGATGCGAAGGGGGTTTATCTCGATTGCGGCCACTGTCCGTATTTGAGCATGCCGAAGGAGTTGCTCGGTGGTGGAGGAGCTTCTTGCGTGATGGAAGCCCGAAATGGCTGGGTGGACACTCCGCGCTAGTCGCCGCCTGGATTGTTGCAATGATCTGCTTCGCAGCAATACTGCTCAAGGGATGGACCGGCAAGAGCTATCACAAAGAAAAACGGCCCCTGAGTGGCGTTTTTCTTCCATTGTCGGGATTGACAAGGAGGAGAAGATCCCGCTGACAAGATCTTTGTTTTCCAGGAGTCAGGAGATAAAGGCCGTTGGACAATGGGACAAAGAACGGAAGAAACCACCAACTTTAAAGCTAAGAATGACACAACCAGATGAAAAAGTTCCGTTGGTTCGTTGGGGGGTGATGTTGGTCAAAGCCGAATGAATCATGGGGGCAATGCCAACCAGCCGCCTTATATCTCCATGCGACCGTATCGAACTTGCTTTCTGTTCTGCTGCCAACAGAACAGCACCCTTATTCACAAGCAGAAATCTCAACATCAACTATTCTGTTACTCAATTCAAGCAGAAGCAGAAGGATCTCGGCATAGCAAAACCCCACTCATCGAGCTTCAGTAGCAGGGAAGCAAAAGACAAACTCCCGCCGTGAAAATCAATATGGTCGCCATCCGCCGCAAAGCCTCTTTCTCCCACGAGAGTGAGGTGGGTGATACCATCCACGTTTGCCTCTCCGATCCTGATACTATCCACGTCCACGCCCCCCAACCCAAGCGCCGACGCACGACGAAACCGCCTTCGGCGAAGTCCATGTCCCCGGTGTCAGCCATATACCCTCCCCTGGACCCCAACACCGGCGCACCCCTCCCCGATCCGCTCCTCGACGACGTCTATCGGCGTTTAGCCCTCTCCGAGTTCGAAGAAGAGCTTTCCAAAGCCGACTCCAACACTGTAACTGAAAATGGCGGTTACTCAACCCCAACACACGGTCAACGCACCCAGCGGTTGCTTCACTCTCTTCTCCAGAATATTTCGCACCCCAAGACCAACTTTTCAGCTAATACCGACTCTAATGCCAACACCGAGTCCGGTCCCATCGAAGCTCTCTACCTCAACCAAGCCCAAGCCACCGCTCTAATCGAATCTCCCCACTACGACCCAAACGTACTTTTGATCGTGCAAGATAAGCGGTACTTCGAACCCGCTCCCGCCGCCGCCATGTCCCTCCCCTTTAATAATCTGAGTCCCCAAACGCAACCGAAACCAAAACCGGAAACAACACAAGCTGGGAGAACCGTGGAGCTGGACCGGTCACAGTACCGACCCATCTCCCTCTTCTTCAACCACCTCCTCCCCACTCTCCACCGCCAAGTCTCCGTCCAGATCCCCAGTCAACCGGTGACTGAGCCTTCGGGACAGCTGAGGACTTTAAGGTCGATTCGCGCGCGGTTCCACTCGGAGGACATGGATGCACATGAGGTACATGGAGAGAAGAATAAGAAGGATGATCCGTGGAATGTTTTGGATTTGTCGACGCCTATACCTTCTACTACCCCTTCGTTTTTGCAAGGGCCGGGGAGTCAATTGTTGAGATATATCCGTTCGGAGGTGCTGATGACTGCTGGTTCTTCTGGTGTTATTTCGCCTCCGCCGTCTCCTACGATGGCTGAGTCGGGGTTGGTGACGCCGCCTGGGGATAGGAGGGAGTTTACGCCTGTCCTTGAGCGGGGAAGCACTCCTGAGCTTGAGTCCACTCCCACTCCCAACCCAACACCCTCACCAGCTCCCAATAGAGCTTCCACCCCCAGCCCAGCACCACCACCAAACACACCACCAAACACAACCCCTTCCAAAAGGCGCGGCCGCCCTCCCAACTCCAACTCCAAATCTCCATCCCCCAAGAAACAACGAATAACCCCCAAGGCGCCAGAAAAAAGAGCCGAACGCCTCCGTGCCTCCCCCTCTTCCTGGAGCGAATGGACCAACGTCCAATCCTGGTCCCTCCTCTCCCAAGGCGGCCACCACACCCCTCCGCACTGTGACGCCTTTGGTTTCGACACCTGGATTACCGTCCAGGAGGGGTTAGTTGGGTTTGGGTGGCTATCTACCGCTTCCACACCCGAATCAAAAACTGAGGTTTTTGGTGAGATGGAAAACTGGGCAGCAGACCCGCACCACTACGCCTCAGGACCTCGATGGAGATTTGTGATATTAAAGCCGAAGCAGACGGTGTTCTTTCCTAGCGGGACGGTACATTTTGTTTTTCGGCTCAAGAGTCAGGATAGTTTGAGTGTGGGGGGTCATGTGTTAAGGTGGGATGGGGTGGAGAGATGGTTGAGCGTTGTGCTTGAGCAGATGGGGAATGGAGAGATTACGAATGAGGATATGGAGTGGGGAGTGGTGAGGAGGTATGTGGATGTTGTTGGGAAGTTGGTTGCTAGGAGAGAGAAGGTGGAGGGTTATGGAGGGGAGAAGAAGAGAAAGATGGGGGAGAGCAAGTGGGAGGGGTTGGTTAAGGTATGTTTATCCCCTGTTGACATGTAGGAGATGGGTTACTAATGACTGATTACAGCAGTTCAAGGAGTTATCGAAGCGAAGAAGATGTCAGGAGAGGAAGTGAATGGGAGAGACATATAGAGAAACAAGGCTACAAAGAAAGCATGCTGGCTAGCTTGCTTGCTTGTTGGGATGCGATGGAGATGTAGACAGAAAGGGAGCGATACTCAGGATATTAGACAAAAAATAAAAAGAAAGACAAAACAAACAGGAATGGTATTTAGAGAGCCGCCCGTGTATTTTTCTCCCTGGTCATAACCTATGACCTTTTCAAACAAAGCAAAACTCCTTAGCCTCCCACATTACGCGGTGCCGTTCTGAGTTCCCTGCTTCTCTTCGTCCTGAATCGGAGGCGCTGATACGGTAGGGTTGAACCGACCTGCTGTCTCCTTCCTGTCTGTAAGCGAGCTCTCTGAACTGCTGGCCTTGCTAGTGCCATGGTCCATGCTCTTTCTGACTCCGTGATTTTCGCTCTTCCTGAACCTGTTCGTCAACGTCAACGCCGGTTGCATAATGCCAATGGGCTCTCCAGCCTCTTGCTTGGCCTTCTTCTCCCGTTCCTTCTCCATCTTGTGCATCACTTCAGCCGTAAGCTCCTGCTTCAGTAGCCGCTCCAAAACGTCCTTCTTGCGGGTACGCCTATCGCCAATAGTAATGAGCCGACCGGCAGTACAATTGGCGGCAATGGAGCAGCAAGGACAGCGGTGGTCACTGCACTTTTTCTAGTGTGGTAGTCCGTAGACCAGGTATAAGAACCGAGAGTGATCTGGAGACAACTGTGCAAATCCAGCAAGCAAACAATGGCAATGAGCAAGGCGATAGGGAAGGCACGGTGAGTTCCCGTTTCGTGAGGCTTGTAGAAGGGTGTGTGACTTAGCCAGCTTCTTTTGATGGTGCACGAATCGGGCCTGTGATTTCTCAGAAAGGACAGGGATGAACTGGTCGTCATGTCGGACCTCTGTCATATGAGGGTCTACGGGGGCGCGCTCAATGTCTGCTTGTTCGAGGGCGGCTTGGGTTTGAAGAGGCACATCATTGGGATCCTTCAAGGGAACCAACAATCAGTCGCGGAGCTTGATGGTTTTGAGGTCTGGATAAGAGTTAGCATTGTGATAGATCTTGACTGAACGGCAAACACCTACGATAGCGAGCCACAAAGATCATGTGGTATGTGTCTACCGCCCGGAAAGGAGCAAGACCATCACCGACAATAGCGAACAAAAGCAACAAGGACATTATCAATGACATCAATGATGTACAGCTGTTTGTCGCCGACGTAGATCCAACCGATAAGGAAGAGAACCCAAGCAAGACCGAACGGGGTAATCAAAACGGCATAGAGGGTGACAAGGAAGCCCAGTGGCCGCCTGACGTACTTTCCGAATGCCTTCATGCGCTGCTTGAACTTGGAGCGCTTGGAGTGGAGCATGTGTCGGACATAGTCGTTGAGCATCCGGATGTCTTCCTCACGCCATCCCTCCAGAGTGGCATCTTTGGGCAGGATGGCATACTGAGGAGCAGTCAAGACAGTCGAGAAACTGTGAACGTGAGGTGGACTTGGCGCTGTCGGGGCTCTCGTCTCCTACCTCACCCTCGCCTGTGGTCGTGGCCGTCCTGGTCGTTCGGATAGTACGAACATCTTCCTGGGAAGGGGGATGGGTGCCGGGCAAGTTGGGCGATAGGACTGGTAGCTGGGAGAGATCATATGTCGGCCTTCGGTTGACGAATCTACCCAGCGAAGGAACGAAGAGGGAGTTTTGGACGTTGGTAATGGACGATAGCGTGGCAACTTCTGGGTCTATAGCATAAAGCAGTTAGTATCGCGAGGAGTGAGAAGCTAAAAGGGTGTGACATACCAATAACATCCAAAAAGTCTACAATACGCGAGTCGTATATGTCCTGTTTTGCCTGTGCCTGAGCATCCTCAGGGCTGACCTGGTTTTCTGCACGGCGACGACGGGATAGAAGATTTCGGAAGGTGCCCTGGTGGCGCAAACCAGGGTGCTCGGGCTCGACATTGATAGATGGCTGGGCCAGGACGACTTCATTGATGGGAGAGAGATGAGCAGCTGGTGGCTGTGGCACTTGTCCGCCAACATGATGGGGAACTAGCGGTGTCGGTTTGTTCATGATAGGTTGATCATCAGCCCAGTTTCTGGAGCTAACCGGCCGCTGGGGTTCTGAGCTGGAACGACGTCGACCTGTTGTCGCTAAAGGTGCCGGGGCATTTTGGGGTTGAGATCCTAGTTGTGGGTCAGAAGGGCATCTCTGACCGGAGATGACTGACGGCCCTAATTTCGAGCTCTCGGATGGAGCGCGTAGTCTTCGAAGGCGGATTGCGGATTCTTGACGAATGGGCTGGAATGGGACGTTTCGAGCTTGACTTTGTTGGGTAGGAGGAGGAGGGGGTGGACGGTGAGGCACAGGATTGGGCTGTTGTGATGGTCGACGAGGCTGAACTTGTGGTCCTTGTGGTGCAGGTTGGGGATGGAGGGCAGGCGGCCGCTCGTTGATGGGGCTAAGAGCTGTTGGTGGTGGTATGTCTGCTGCTGCCGGACGTGCAAGTGGCTGCGGTGACTCTGCTAGTTCAAGCAACGATGGGAGTCGAGTCGATGTTGTGCTCGTCCGTCGAACATCTTCCTCTGTAAAGTATTCACCTTGCCCATCTCCCCCATTTCCTCCATTCTGTGGTTGCTGCATTGCACCCGATAGCGCCTGCTATCCAAGCGATGTGTTCGTGTAGCGGTCCGTCTTTGTCCGAAAATTTGTGGTCGTGCAAACAGAGAAAGGGGAAAGTTGGAGAAAGCTCAAGAACGGAAGGAGGAGGTCGGAGAAATGTGCCTGTTCCCCTTGCGGTTTGGGTTGTTTGTTCCTTCCTTCGAACCTGACTAATGACGAAGTTGAGCTTGAGACACGAAACAGACACACAAGCGCGACAGACAGAACGGAACAGTCTGGGGTGATGCCAGATAAAATCCCAAGATATAGGTAGCAGCAAGTAATACTACTGTACTGTCTTCCCAGCCATGCATGTCAATTTGGCAACAAAGTCTAGAATACCGTCACCACATGGCCAGCCCAAGGCATGGGTCCATATGCCAAGGTCACAGACACCACACATTGGCTGAGTAGATTGAACTTAGTGTCCTTTTTCTTCGTTGTCTCCCTGGTTGATGCAAATGGCATCTATCCATATAATTCGTTCAATGCAATGGTCTCGAAGATGTAACAGCGCTGCGTAAAGGTTTTTTCCGACGGCCAAGTTGCACCCGTCTATAAAGATGGAACAAGGCTTGTCCTCAGAGCCCCACACGTAGGATAAGGCCTCGTACGGATGAGTGCCTTTTGAGTCCAATGCGGTGCAGAAGAGTCGATAGTGTATTGCGGCGTCCTCGTTTTCATGCGGCAATAGTTGAAGCCAGCGAATATGGCCACGTGACATGGGAACGTTGTAATACAGATTCTTTATTTAGCGTTATCCTGAAATGTCGTAGGGGAAAAGAAGTAAACCTACTTCCACCTGCTTCGGGCTTTGGACGCACACGGATAAGCTAGTGGTGGTGTTATCCACGCCGGCGGACGTCTCTGTATCGGCGGAACCGGTAGCTGGAGCGGCTGGGAGCCCCGGGGGCGGGCATACGGGTAGCGGACATAGCGGTGGCGGCGGGGATTTGTTGCAGAGGTGCAGGGCGAGACTGCTCTTGGCCCTTATCGTCTTCCCAACCCTCCGTATTGTGCAATCGTTGAGACATCGTAGCTTTAGGGGACGAAAGTCTTGGGCGAGGTGACGTAGATGAGGCACTCGAGGACGATCGTGTTGTCCTGGAGGCAGCGAATGCTATACAGTTGACGATCAATGGATTGAGTTTGTAAAAATGCTGGAAATTCCTCTATCCTGCCCCCAAAGGCAAAATAAAAAGAAACTAGAGCACCATGTTTTCTCAAGGCTATGGTGGAGCATGAGGCGTCATGTTGAGTCTGTTTCTATTTCACCATGTCAGGCGTAGGATGGCTGGCGGCTCCCTCCCAACTACACGCCAATGGCCCAAAGGACATTTCTTTTCTAGAGGCCGAGCATTCTGGACCCAGAGACTTCAGGACGCCAATCAATAACTCTGTTACGATGCACCAGCTCACGTAGTTCCCTATCGCGTAGTTGGGTACAAATTAATAAATAACTAAAGCTAAAAAAAGGAAAGAGGGAGAGGCTGAGAGCTGGGCTCTAGAGTTGTGCCCTTATATGGGAAGAGCCCAGATTCTGCCAGCCCCGACCGCCTTCTTTATCTAATCTAACAATGCATGTGAATGCGACATATAGGTACGTAGTCATGGGACGAATGGGGTGCTGTCCATGGCACTAGACCCATGTCGTCACAGGACCTTGGGATAGATTAGGTGCCACGCAGTGAATGATCAAGTTTCGCTGAACGTGTAAACAAGATCAGTTTGATGGTTCGTGGTTCATGAATAATGATTCTGTCTTGTCTTCTTCATAATACTCATTACACATTCGTGGTATAAGCACCCAAAAAAAGCGATGAGCCCCAACGCCAAACCTGTGATATGATATGACTGACATGATTGAAAAAATGCGAGAAGAAAGCCGAGATTTCTTTTGAGGATATATAGACAGAGATCATAGATGGATGATAAAAAAAAAAGCAGACCAGCGGGAGAGACCTCATCCCTATCCAATACATTGTTTCCCAAACACACACTAAATAACCTTTCCCAGACATTTCGTTCACCTACCCATTCAGCTGCTCAGTCGCTCGCTCGCCTACTCAAAAAACAAAAAAGACACCAATTCCTATCCAACAGACCTTTTCCTTTTTTCAGTCTCCCTTACTCCTGCTACTACTACTCATCCCACTCTACCTCATCAACCGGGTACTCCTATAGACCAACTTCGACAGGTCTATAGGTTCTGGATCCGCTGATGGGTCGACCGCAGCAATTATCCCATCATTGGCAGCACTGGCATCCACATCCTCCAGACCCTCATCCACCTCAATTTTTGCGTCACCCTTGACACTCCCGCTCACTGTGCTTCCCTCCGACTCCGTCGCCGGTGCCGTCCTCTTGACCCCTTTTTCCACCACCGTTACCACCACCCCATCCTTGGCCGCCTCCTTCACAGAGCTCCTTGTGCTCTTCACGCTCGTCACCCTCCTCATACTCTGGGGTCTGTAACTCCGCGCTCCCATGCCCATAGGAATGGCGCTCGCACCGGCGGTTCCTCCCCTGGGCATCGATCCGGCCGCACCACCGGCGCCCGGCTCGCCAGAACCATCTGCACCGAGATCCTCGCGCCTGACACGCTCCATCTCTTTGGAAGCCAAGTCCTTGGTCTGCGACAGACGCTGCTTGATCTTGGTGACCTCCTCGCCGCAGTCGCCATCACGAAGGAACTGATGTGCGGCGTGCTCGCACATGGACTGAACAAACTCGAGACCCTTATCAAGCTCATCGTAGACGTCCGGCCCGGCACCCTGAGGCGGTTGGCCAGCACCGGCACGGCCCATAGCCGCGCTCATGCGGATACCGGCCATGGGGTTGGCGCGTACTCCACCACCTTGGGCCAGCATGCGGGCTTGGTCGCGCGCGCGACGAGCAGCTAACATTGCTTGGACTGGATCCAGGTTCTCCACGGCCGGAGCGGCGGCCGACGCATCGATGGTGTTCACTGCCTTGGGGTCGGGCACCAGTTCCCCGCTCGCGGCATCTCCACCGTTATCATCATCGTCGGGCGGCGTGTTGAGCTCCGCTAACCTCTTGATCTGTGCAACCTTGGCTGCCATCTTGGCCTTGCGCATCATGTTCCTGCTGGCGCTCACAAACTTGACCAACTCCTCGAAAAAGCTCTGAACATAACTGTCGTAGTAGACAATGATCATGCTCCGGCTGCGGTACTTTGGTGGCTTGTCGGCGTTCTCGGCGCTCATGACCGAGTCAGTTCGTTGGCGCTTGCGAAGGGTAGCGCGCGCCTTGGCCTGACCTGCTGCACGGACTTGTGATGTTGTTCGTTGCAGGGCCCCAGGAGAACCGGGCGTTTGCGGGCTAGTTGGTCGTTTATTCGTTGTCTCGTCCTCCTGGTAATTGGGATGGGCGGACGGCTCATCTTTTGGCCTAAGACTTTCGGTTGACCCCTTGTTCCTCAAAGACTTCCGTGACGGTGATCCTGGCTCTCTGCCGGGTGATGATGGCTTGGACTCGGTAAGTTGGGCCAATTCTTGCTGGCGCTGTTCGATTTGGCCGTTGAGTTCATCTAGGCGATGCAGCCAGTCGGGGATACCGTACTCGAGGTTTCTGAGGGCCTCCATGGCGGCGTCGTCCTCCTCGGATGAGGCAGGGCTAACAACGGTACTTCTTTCTTTAACACTTTTGGGCACTTGTCCTTCCGCGGCCGCTGGCGCGGGACCTTCCTGTGGGGAAGCCGTGGTTGCGACTTTGTTCTGGAACCCCGGGTGGTTCGCTTTGAGTGGGCTTGGTTGAAGGGGTGCCCAGGAACACTGTGGATCACTCGAGATCTGATAATATCCTCTTCTTGTTCGAGGTACGGAGTAGTAATGGACGTAAAACGGGAGCGGTTTAGAGTGTAGGTCGGTGCGGCGGCTTGTTGATGAGACGAGATGAACAGGCGGCGTGAAAAGGTTGAGACGATGGGGACGTGCTTTGTGTGTGGTTGGCCGTCTCGGGCTGTCTATACGAGCCGTTACGGTTTGGATGAATGGACGGACAGACGGGTGGGCGGATAGATATAGATAGAATGCCGGACGCTACGGAGGGCGAGAGTTTGGACGGTTTGGTTGCACTGCAGCCGAGGAGCAGGAAGCCCAGTCAATTCGTTCGTTGATAGTCGGATGTCGACGAGGAAGCGTGACCAACAACAAGACGTTGTGGGAGTATGGTTTGTATTGGAATGACGTGCAATGGAAAGAAGCAGTGTCGATGTCCAAGTGCAAGTGTGCAAATGGGAGAAAGGGTAAGAGGTCGAAAGCAGCTGCAAAAATGGAAGTGAGCCGCCCGGGGGGTTCGTTGTTGACTGCTGACGCAGCGGCTGACGGGGAGGGGAAGAGATCCGGAGAAGCTAACAGCTGTCGGGCCGGGATAGGGGTCACTACCGGAGTCGCCCAAAGTGCGTGACCTCTGGAGCGATCTCCTAGCGTCGGGTGTCGGGTCGAGTCTAGAGTCTTTGTCACCACAAGTCTAGACGGGATTTGGACCGACTGAAAGGTTGAGAACTTGAGAAGAATGAAGAGAGGGTGAGGTGACAGAAAGAGAGAGAGAGACAGAGAGAAAAAAAAAAAAGATAAGAGAAAATGGTAAATGTCAAGAGACAGAAGGAACAAAGATCGGATGAATTTGTTCCACTCCCGTCTTGCACCACTGCACAACACTGTACGCTGCACTGCACTTCTTCCCTTTGGGCAGTCGTGGTTGCGGTTGGGTTGAGGGAACCACGATGGGGCCTGGGGGGACCGCCCTTGCTGGGGACGGGAAGGTGTTCTATTAGGTGGCGGTGTCCGCGTGGAGATTGTGCGCGCGAGAAGGTCGGAAGGTGGGGGATATGCGCCAGACTGCAGCAGAGCAAGTAACAATGCAGCAGCAATGCAGCGACAATGCAGCGACAGTGCAGCAACACAATCCTCGACAATGCAGCGTCAGGTCCAGGTGGCATTGAACGCCAATTGCCAGCGGCCAAGACCCTGCTTGTAACGCTCTCTTTCTCCTCAACAGGGCTAGCCGCCTTCCAAACCCTTCAACCCAGGCCAGGGCCGCCTGTTATGGGGCCAGGGGGGTTGCATAACCCATCAAGCCCACCGGTCCACCTTTAGTTCACCCATTTCGCACGCTTGCCTGTTTATCTTCCTTCCCGTCTGCCGTGTCTCTCCGAGTTTCCGTTGTTGCGTGGTCCTTGTCAAAGTCAACGGTTCAACAGTTCGTCTTTGGAGCCTCAGTTCTCTTTGTAAATTGGTCGACATATTAAAGAGTCTCCAGGTCGGCTTCAGAAAGCCACTTTAGGCCACGGATCTAGATGTTGTATGGTCTGCCCCCGTATCATACCCGACGTGTTATAACAGCGTTTCCACCTCGGTCTCGGTTTTCTGTCCGATTTTTTTCTAGTGAAAAAGAGGCAGGCGGGGCAGGTACCACAAAGTGTCACCAGGTGCCGAGGCATCCACTACTCAAGGAACTATTCTCGTGTGTGGTCTGTGATACCTTTCCATTTTCATGATACGTTCACTGTATGGGAAAGGAAAGAACGGGGTAAGGGTACAATTCACGGGACACGGAAATGCCAGATTGCCGTCCTCATCGAAGAAGTCCATGTCCAGAAACACCAAAGGTTGTAGAAGCGAAGTCGCCGAAACGCGGAGGCTCTGTGCGGTAATTGATGAGATGATCGCCCGGCCGACCAACCGACCAAACAGATCAACCTTCGGATGTGTCGCCGACACTCGAGCCCAGCCAGTCAGTTTACGGCGAGCCCTGTCAAAAGTGAGGAGGAAAACCGCAATCAGTGTTGATCCTCCTCTTTGACGAGAGGGGCCAGGCGACAGAGATGGGGAAGAGGAGGCTTTGCGGGTAAGGGTACAGTGGAATGACGGATCATAACCCAGTCGAGCCCCAGCCCTGTCAGTCAGCGAAAGCTTCAGTGACAGTCTGTCCATCGGCAATAAATGAGCTGTCTGCAATCTGCATTTTTCCAGTGCAGAACATTGGTTGGCGGATGAATGTGAGGTGATGTGAGAGCGGAAGCGACGCGAAAAAGGGGGGTGGGTTAGGTTGGGACGAAAGTCACCTCAAGGGGGAAGGGGAATAGATGGGCTGCGGTCGGACAGGAGCGAGAAAAGATGGGATGAGATGATGGGGGGGCTCCCTCGGACGAAACAGACAAGTAAAAAAAAAACCAAGCTGAATCAACCGGTCCGAACAACGGATGTATGTAAAACGCTTTGCTCATGGCTTTAATGCTGGTGCTGAGAAGAGTTGCTGTCTATATTATAAAATCTGGCTATAACCGCCGGAAACGAGAAGGTAAAAGTCTTTTTGCTGCTATTTTCTTTTCTTTGCTTTTTCCTTCACTAACCTGCACGTCGACTTCTCGCGTCTTGCATCCGAACAGATCGTAGATATCCAATCGTCTTCTGCGTCTGAACCGCGACTCGAAGAGGCACACCCGTATTTTGCTTCTGGCCAGCCTGGGTAAGCACAGACATGGCCGCATGAATCCTCGGACAATCCAATGTGATGTTTACTGTTATCTCTTTTACCCTATACCTCGTATAAGTACAACACCTCCATGCGTGTATGGAGGATTGCGTGAAGGAAAAATTCGATTAGACGAGCCAAAAACCCTTATTAACGATAGACCCTGCCTTTCCTTCTGCGAGAGTCCGACAATGAGTGGTGACATGTGAAACGCAACCTCGCATGTTCAATAAAACTACCCAATCCCGTCCACTTTGTCGATCACGACTTCGGCGCGATGAAAAAGCGGTATAGGCTGATCGTCTCCCCCGTCTCCTCCCGAACCGTGTTGCGTTCTTCGAACGGACGGTGGGGCATTTCTGTAAAGAACGCCGTAATGCTCCCGTCATTCTCGCTCTGCAAAGAGAAATTCGCAACGAAAGGGAGCTCCACAAGACATCTCCTCCAGTCCGACCCGGAAAGAACAAGCTCGAACAAGTTCACAATCTTCTCCACTTTAGATCGATGTCTGAATTGGTGATCGCTTGCATGTGGTTGCTCGTTGGCGTGGTTATCTGGAACGCAGTGAAGTCGTTTTTTACGACTTGGCGAAGTAGGTTGGCTTTCCTTTCCGCCCATCCTTTTGAATGTTCCGTGCGGAGTTTTCACCCTCTTTTTGTTTTCACCTCTGCTTGGGTATCAAATGTTAGCGTGGTTTTTGAGGGTGGCAAATAATCTTAATTTCGTACAAAGAAGTAGCTGACCGGTCATAGGTAAGCCCCTTGTTTCTTGTTCGCACAAGGTACCGAGCTAACGTTTTACATCCAAGCAGAGGTGTTCTTCCCTCCCCCTCCTTTCCGTGAATTTCATGTGCCTCAAATCCATGACCTTGACAAGCCAGGGCAAGCCAAGACGGCTTCCGCATGCTTTCGCTGTCCACTTTTAACGCTTGCACCCATTTCGAATTTTTGTGTGTGCTGACGGCCTGACGCTGCTGACGCTGACCTTCAACGGCTTCGGCCCGCTCGCGCGCTCGGCGGCACGGCCACGGGCTGGGGAGGGGTGGCTGGGCGGATGTTTCATCCCTATACGGTAGTATCCGTCTTTAGCGGACCCCCTCTTTTCTTTCCTTCTCGGTCATTTCATTTCATTTTCTCGTGAATTCTGAACTTCACGGACTCAGATGAGTTCAATCAGGCATCATTCCCGTGGTGTGAAATTGTCTTTGAATCTTGAGGAATAGTTCTGCAACATGTTCACCCGTTACAGAATAACCACCGTGATTGATCCATCTGCTTCTCAGTCCCTCGTGAAAAGCGGGCGGCTGGGAAAACTCTTGAAAATATCGCATTCGCACAGCCGAAAGTTTGTGCAGCAACAGCATCAGCAGAAAGAAATTTTGCTTCCTCTGTGGCTAATAGAATCCTTCCTAGACAATAAAGCGTCGCATTCCAGAGGAGAACGACGAATAAACCGAACTGCCTGCCCCCAAGGCATCTCTCGCAGGAGGAGCTCGGATGCAAAGAGGTTACAGTGTCAATGGGGACAATCGGGACACCATGAACCACTCATGGAAGGTTCAGGCTTCAAGGGGGAGGAAAGAGAAACTAGCGGTCTCCGTACCTTCTACCGGTTGGCGCGAACCTTTCTGTGGGTGGCAGTTTGGCAGACTGCAAATGAAGAGAGTTCGGTCCAGAGGATAGTTATTCGGTGTATGAGTTTCTCAACTGGACTTGTCTGTCGATCTGTTTTCCTGTCTTCGTTTCTTTCATGTGTCAAATCTATTGGATTTCTCAGTTTCTCTTCAGTGTGTGAATGTTACGTCTATGTGACAGGCAAATCCTTGATCTTAACCTGACACAATGTGAATCAAATCCCACCTCTCCAACAAGTCAACAACCACTCAGGTGACACATAACACGGGCTATACATACGACAAGATCGATCTGCCTTTTTACCTTTTTCGCTCTCTCTTTTCGACCGTTGGTTGGTTCGTAATTGGACAAATGATGGAAGCCCATTTCTAATTATCGTAACGTCGTCCCGTCCATGTCAATCCGGGGTTGGCGTTACACACAACAACTTGAGCATGTGTGTGGTAGGGTAGCTTTCTTGCAAAGACGACAAGTATGACTGCCAAAGTGCAACTGCAACACAAAAAGCCACAAGTGCGGGAATGGAGACGGGACGAAGCGGCAGTCGTTTTTCGTCAAAATGGCTGCTGTTTATGTGTTTGTCAATTGATTGACGCTGAATTCCCACGACCGACGTCTCACTCTGGTGGAAAGATATTATCAACAGCTTGACAGGTAGATCTTTCTGGTTTCTTTCAGACATCAGACGCCAGAGAAAACAAGGCCAAACTAGGCTGCTCCTCTCTCTGAAAAAGGCCATCATAGCGACTGGCTATCGTCGTCGGCCACTACACTATTATTTGCGCCACAACCACCCTCCACAGCAGAGA
The DNA here is from genome assembly GCA_009805295.1 of Neurospora sp. FGSC 6877. Lineage (NCBI taxonomy): Eukaryota > Fungi > Ascomycota > Sordariomycetes > Sordariales > Sordariaceae > Neurospora > Neurospora sp. FGSC 6877. The sequence goes on along the minus strand of RAON01000104.1, from coordinate 83,823 downwards.
CACAGTACAACAGACCGATTTCATATGTATCGCCATTACTATAGCCGTCTCAGGTCGCATTACATTTGCAGTTCTCGGTTGCAGCCATCCGCTCAGCAGCGTAGGCAACTTTTGTTGAGGTTGTCTTCACGATGCGAGGTTCTTCGAGTTCGCTTCTTTCATACGAGTAGATCCGAGTACGCCGCCAGCACCAGGTCGTCAACCTGCAAGGATCACGCACAATCTCATCGTAATATAGATAATACCTGATATCCGCTATAACCGAGTTGAAAGTCGAAAAAAGGGTTTCAGTGTCGGCCGGCAAGGTTCGGTCGCGTAGATCCGGACTGTAGGGAGACTCGGATCGTAATAACATTGTGGTTGGAATGTCTCCGAGCGAACCAGAAAGTAGCCATGATACCTGGCACATAGCACAACAGCTTTTTGTATAGCGTGAAAGCCACACGCAATGGGAGTGGGCGGTGGTACCTCTCTGGTCGAAAAGTGACGGCCCGGGTCAGCGATGCCCAACGACGAGCGGCGGTTTGTGAATTTGCATTTCTGAGTGTCTGAGTAATGAACCAACGCCCACATGAAAATATCTCCAGGACAGTGAGACGTTGTATATAAAACGGACGATACAAACTTGTCACGTACTTTTACTTCCATCTCCTTTCCGACCCATTCTTGCTTTGTCAAGTTGACAAAGCTCGAAAAGACAGATGGGAGCCACGGGGAGATATGCATTTAGGAGGCGCAGCACAGGGCAGTTATTAATTGGCATGTCACAAGCCGACCGACGTCGAGGTTTGCTCTTGCTCTGTCCCCGGGATCTGAATGCGTGCTACTCTCTTTGTGTGAGAGAGAGAGCTTCGTGGGAAGGGTATATGTAAAGCTGGATAGGGTGAAGTTCCATGGCTATCATCTCAGAACGTAACGAATGGGTCAAAGCAAAAACTGTGGTAACCTATATTGCGTCACATATGTTCATCGGTCTGGTCGGGCTCGTATTTTGGGCGGGATAAGGTCCATGCCCTGGCCTGGCGGTTAGTCTTCCCAGCTTGTCGGTCGTGCTTGCGAAGCTTGTCCTCGCCGGTTGACTTTCGGTTTGCTTTTGGCATTGGCATGGCACTAACCGAAAGATCGAAGCCCTCCCGTGGTTTGTCTATATTGCCCTTGATCCGAAAATTATGGTATATCCGGCTGCCGTCGTCCGCCGTATGGTGCGTCATCCAGTCTCCGGCTCTATCAGGGTCTATAATTCCGTAAACCTACCCATTCATAACACCGAATACTCATCATAACACCGAAGCAACATATTCTATGGCAAGATGGCGAGGTAGGTAAATGTAGTAATGTGAGCCCATCTGGCTATCATGAACGTAATCCTTATTTGGTGAAGAACCGAGCATCCATCAACTCAATCTATGTGGTAGGCTTCTGGAAGCGGCCGAGCGCTTGTGAAATGAAACTCGGCTGCTAGCCACCCAAATAACCCGAACCTCCATCGCCCCGAGATTGTACACGTGTAGATAAAAGGCCGCTGTTTGTTTTCTTGGAATGTACGACATGGTGATCCCACTACTTTGGAGTTGAGGAGTGTATGCTCAGATACCTCACTGGTGGTGGTGTTGAAAGACTTCCGGGCAGCAGCGGACAAACCCGTCAGCCACAACCGTTGTTTCGATCTATCGCCGTTACAATCCTTATGCCCTCGTGTGTGTAGTCCCTTGCAGCTGCCATGATACCTATCAAGCTACACAAATAACGCATCAGATCCTTATCGTTGGAGTGTCGCATTCCTTATAGTAATCAATTCGGCCCTAGGGCCAGCATAGTGAGCCCAGTCATGGTGGATGTCGATTATATGGAGACTTTGTGAAACAGAGGTGTTGAAGGTTTGTCGTCGAGCCTTGAACGTTCAACCTTGATAGAGCACGCACCCAGAGGAGAAGCCTTCACATGTGGAAGGGAAGATTTGTCATGTGTAGGTCGAAGGGGCAATCCCCGCCAAGCATCAAGGCCCACAGACGAGGAGAAACACTATTTGTACACTCCGGCATTCACACAGCGGTACCGATATTAATCGGCGACCTGGATTTATTGTTGTAGCCCGGCACGGCTCAGCTCCCATGGAAAGAGTTGCGGATGCCTTTCGCTTTCAGTGGTCACCTGACAGGACAGAACCATTCCGGCCATTTGCAGGTTTGCTACGACTGATGAAGGCCGCAGGTTGGCATGATGTCGTAGCGGTGATAGTTCCCATTCTTTGTTTGCAATGTTTGTGCGTCTTTACGATCCGATCTGTTCTGTGGATAGGTTGTCTATAAGGATCGGTCGAGCGAATAGTCGACACCTGTTGTCACCCACTCCATGCATGTATCTGGCTTTTTCGAATTCTCTCGCAGTCAGAAACGACACCACCGTACGATCCGATCTGTTCTGTGGATAGGTTGTCTATAAGGATCGGTCGAGCGAATAGTCGACACCTGTTGTCACCCACTCCATGCATGTATCTGGCTTTTTCGAATTCTCTCGCAGTCAGAAACGACACCACCGGTTCTTCACGCATATCACTTTGAAAATGTCACGATAAGCAGGTGGAGTTTAACGTTTTCGGAGAAAGGAGCCTTGATCTCTGGGTGAGCCGTCCGTCTCTGACCACGAGTTTCTTTGCAATTCCAGCTTCAGATGACCAAACCAAAAGAGCGTTGCCTGTGCGCGTGGTGATTGTATGTACACTTGCGTGAATTTCCCTTGGAAGGGTTGACAGTCCCGTTGCTCTATACAAAATGCTGAAGCGACAGTTAAGCAGGCCGAATGACAGATCGGCAGCAAGAAAACTGAAGGCTCATTTTGTGCTAGACAAAAAATGTCAACGAATGCAATCAGGATGGAGCGGCAGGAACGGTTTCTCGACCGTGGTTGGCTTGAATCTCAAAAAGGTCGAGTCATCATTGGCGCGGACTTTTCTCCTTCGGGTGTTCCATGCTTACTACCTACATGAGCGAAAGAGGCGGTCTAGCTGCCCAACTCGAGAGCCTCAACCAGCGATTTCACAGACCCCTTTTCAGCCTTACCCCAATCAACGCCCTTCAGCTTCTCTGCTGCTGGACCATTGAGGCTGACCGAGGTCAATCCCCAGAGTTCGTCGACAACGAAGCTCCTGATACGCGGCCATGGATGCATCATGAGGGCACCGAGTCTCTTACGAGCGTCCGTGATGCCCTCTTGTTTCCGCTGTTCATCTGTACCGTCCACAGATGTCTGTTCAGAGCCGTGTGACCGACTGAGCTTAGCGACGGCGCCGTAGACCCTGATGCAGGCCTCGATCTTGCGGACGTTACCGGTCTTGTAGCAAGCTTTCTGGGCCTGTAGGCATAGGTTCTTGTAGTTGATCTTGTCACATGTCTGAAAGATGCCCACATGGAGCAGGAAAGCAGTGATCTCTAATGTCGGGACTAGCACGCGGTCCTGGCCTTGCCTGCTTTTGAGATTGCGAAGAAGTGCAGTGCACACGGCGTCCGTCTTTTCCTTCGACTGTTGGCAAAACTCGCACAGGGCAGCTCTGGTTGCAATGACAAGCTCTTCGTTTCCGGTGTCGGCGGATGAGACAAGTCCTGCCAGGAGCTCTTCCATCCAAGTATCTGGGTCAGCCTTAAGAGTGTCTGATATGGTGGGTTGTAACACGTCTTCGAATAGCAAATTGAGCAAGAAGCCAAAGTAAACTCTGGAAGAGAAAGTTGATTCGCGAACCCTAGCAGAGCAACTGGAACCTGTCAGCATCTTTGTGGACAATAACGTCAGGCAATCGGATTGTACTCACTTCGGCTTTAGAACCAGAGCTAGAGCGGTCTGCGCTTCAGCTCTTACTTTGTCCAACTTCTCGGCTGCGAGACGCAGGATGCGCAAGAACAACGCTGAAACAAACCGGATAGCCTCGTTTGTGGGAAGTTGATCAAGTCTCTCCCAGAGGAACTTTGTTGCTTTGATAGCCTGCAAGCGGACCAGAGACCCGACGTCACCCCGTGCATTGGTAGTGTAGTCATCCAAGCCGGCGGCGATGAGCTCCAGAAATGTGTCAATATTTTCTCGCAAAATATCACTCTGAGTGAGACTGGAGAGGATAGAAACTCGGGTCTCAATGTCATTATCACTTTTCCAACGCTCGACAAAGGCGCTGCACATTAAGCTTCTGTCCTGCTCAGCGACCTTCAAAGTCGCAAGTACAGAGTACGACATGGCGAGCGCAGCGAAATATCCCGAGGCGGTAGTTGCTCGCCCAGATGGACGATGACGAACAGCGTAAGCCCATTCGCGGACGATGTTCTCACGCTCGGCATCTTCACAGAATATGAGCAGAACTAGCGCGGCTTCAGAAGCTACACGTATGATCTCCTGCTCAGGACGGACAAGCCATTTTGCCAGGTTAGCTTTGGCAAGTCCTGCAATCCTTCTGACCTGTTCAGGTCTATGCGTCATCTTCGCAACCAGGCTGGAAATCTCAGTGCCACTTTTTGCGAAGAGGGCTCGTCCAGGCAGCAGTGTCGTCTCGGGTGGCTTTAGCATAGCACCATCGCTGGCCAGTACAGATAACTGCAAGACCGGGAAGGAGGATATGATCAAAGAGCTCGCTCCCTCGGCGATCAATTCCGGTTTGCGGTATGTTTTGATATTGGCGTCTGTAAGGATTTCTGTTAACCCCGCAAGAGAATTGGAAATGAATTTCGGAATAGAGTCGTGGGAAGTGGTGCTTCCTGCGTCTTGAGATGCGCTTGCAATATTTGGAAATGCGTCGAGCAATGATGCAAAGCTCATAAGTAGCCCGTGTCTTTCCTCCACTTGCCGTACTTGCAGTGACTTGACCCGGTCAAGGACCACGATCATGAAGTGCGTGAGCCTTGCAGCCGAATCAGGGACGCCCAAGGCAAGCTCTGAAGCAATGGTGCCAAAAGACGCTCCTGCTGCTCTTCTTGCCATGGCGTCAAAATCGCCAATGCCCCTCCAGCCGAGGAGAGCGTGCAGAATGGCCTCGCCATACTGGCTCGATAATTTGGTGACATTCAGGGCGACCTCCTGGAGAGCTCTGGATCTCCGAGCTACAGCATGGTAGTCGACTGTTTGGACCACCCAAATTCCCTTCTCAACCATATCCGGATGGCGGCCAATCAATTCCTGCAAGGCGGCAGAAGAACCCCGTCTGATGTTTCCTGATGGATCCAGGCATGCAGCCACCACGAGTTCCGTAGCCAGAATCTGGAGCATCGAGGCTTGTTGGTTGTAGGATCTGGTTGATACCGTAGAACTGGTGGGGACTGCAAGCAGCTCCTTTGTACTATATCTACGTGCGAGTGCCCATATGCCGAAGCACGCCGCATCTCGAACATTGGTGCCAATAGATCCGCCAGAAGTTCCTCGCCTTTCGAATGAAAGTCCGGTCAAAAGGGCGTTGATAATGCCATCAAGATTCTCTGCAGGGGGTGAGCGTCTGTATAGAAGGTGGGATAGAGTGAGCATCAGCCCATGCCACTCGAGAGGATCAACGGCGCCAATGTCCATGGCTGGCGGTGCGTTTATGTCCTTGGGGTCCTTTACCCATAGGACATTCTTATTCAACGAGTCAATCACAGCTTCGACAACTTCTGAGGCCATATCAGGATCAAGCTTTAAGGTGATGACACTGAGAGCTTTGCTGGCAGCGAACCGGACTGGCGTATCATTGTCTGCCAGGCTTTCGAGTAAAAAACCAATGGTCGTTTCAATAATCTCCATGCTCGGCATGTCTTGACTGGACATGCGCAAGATGGAAACCGCGATTGACCGAATCACCTTGATCATTGTCTTGCGAGCCAGGGACGATGACATGACTGACCCGGCAGCATTTTGGTCAGTGGCAGCCCCATGGACCTCTTTAAACAAAGTCATCAGATACTTGTCCATGTCGGAGGTGTCAATTGACGAGACGAGAACGCCGGACAGGAAGGAGAGAACGCCAATGTAATGGTACGGTGTTCTGTAAACCCCCTCTTGAGGGCGAAGAGCGGAGAGGGCCCATTTTACCAACGCATCCAATACGCCAAGTTGTTGCATGTCTCTGCGCATGGAAATACGGACCAAGAGGGCTTTTGCGGCATCTCGCTCCTTGCCTGGGGAGGCAAGATACTTGATGGCCAGGGGCAGAATCCGAGCGGTTATACTGGGAAGACCTTGAGGCCACTGGAAACCAGAAATAGGCACGAGATCATCCTGCTCGATATCGGTTGATGAGATGGTGGCCAAGTCAAAGGGGGCAAGCATGAGGTGTGAAAGCCACAACAGGACAATATACCTCTCCTCCCAAGTCCACTGCGGACCGCTACCAGCGGTGGCGGTGCTGGCATCGGTAGAGGAGGGCTGTGCGTCTTGATGTCTTTCTGACTCCTCGAGAGCGGAGAGTACAAGCTCGAGGTACTTTGTCTCGTTGTTGAGAAAGCGGACAATGACCTTTTCACCACGAATCTTGCAGAAAGTGTACAAGATCTTGCAAATGGCCCTCGGCAACGGAGTCAACAGATCAGATCGGGTTGAGAGCAGCTTGTTCCGGTAACGAGATTGCTGATACTCGAGGAAGTTCTCAGCAAGGATGGGAAGCCATTTGGGCAGGTAGGGGTCCAGAAGCTGTGGTAGTTCTTGGAAAGGATCAAGGAGCTATGGATCTCATTAGTCCTAGCTGTCACCGTATATGACCTTGAAGACACTTACTCCGGCAATAATGCGCTCCAGCTCACGAGAACGCACACGGGACCTGACTACAGTGCCGCCTGAGCCATTCTGCTTCCTGAGGAAGGGGACTAAGGAGGCGTCGAAATCGCTGATGAGGTCATTGGATATCTTTTGTAGCTTGATGTCCAAGTCGTCTTCTGGTGCGTCCATATTGATGACGCAGTTCACTCGCAAAGTTTGATGGTCTAGGACTGAGTGATGGACAGTTGGTGATGATTTCAAGTGAGATGGTTGATGCTTCACTCATTCCCAGGCAGTTGAAGTGCGGTGCCTGCCGTGAGACTGTGAGGGGAGACTGCCAAGGAAGACAGCTGATTGGCGCCTGTCGTTAGCCTGAGTGCCGCTGTACCCCACTTCGACTAGGGGAAGCTCTACAACCTCCAACGTCACTGCAAAACATTCCACTGCTCCAGACTGAACAACATCCAGGAATGGAACAGTCAACAACTTCAATCACATCAAGAAGGCAGCATGGACACGCGCTTCGCTGTACCATGGAAATCTCTGCACCTGCCTCAATCGATCAAATGAACCACCGGAGGCAGAGGTTTTTCCGCTAGGCAGCAGTACCTTTACCTTTTTCAAGGCCCCCGTTTTCCGCTTCACGGCACTTGGCAGTTGTTCTGTGTTCGTCAATCGAGTCGCAACTGAACCAACAACAACAAACAACTCCCTACCTTCCTCTCACAACAGCCATTCAGACTTCACATTGGTCACAGCATGAATCGACCGCGATAGTATCAATACTGTTTGGTCTTTATTTAAGTACGATGGTCCAATCTACCCCAATGTTCGACCCAAATTCCACCAAACAGAACAAATACCATTACCGGTTACCACGAGCCGCCCGTATTCCATTCCACTTCGTATTACATTACACCACCACCATATCGTACAACCATTGAACCAACAAAGGAACCATAGCCTGAACACCATCGCAGAGATCCATACGAAACGAAACCAAACAATGAGAAACGAAAAACAAAAGTGTCACTACTTCTTGGTCGCCGCTAACGCACCCACCAGCACATCCATAGCCGAGCTGTGTGTTGCTGCCGTCGGCCCCTTGCCTGCCTCGGCTGGCCCTGCCCAGTTGATGCCCAGCTGGTTCTTGGAGTTGCGGTTGTGGGCCCAGATCGAGTCGGCGTTCTTGAAGATGGCGTCCCGGAAGTTGTCGTGCGGCGCTACCTTGTGGAGGTAGGCCAGATTGCGCACAAAGATGCCCTTGAACTGACTCCCGTCATCGCCACAGTTGGGTTCGCACCGGTCGATCTCGCGGATGATACCCTTTTCATCCTGAAGCGCCTTAAGCGCCGCATTCGCGATGGTGACGGCTTCGGCCAGGAAAGACTGGTCGCCCGTCACCTTGGACAGCTCCACCAGGCCGCCCAAAATCACGCCCTGGTTGTACGACCACGTCTGCATTCCGTTGTTGACGCAGCCCTTGTCCGTTATCTTCAGCCCGTCGTTGATGAGGCCCTTGTCGTTGATCATGCCGCTCTGCTTGAACCAGTTCCAGGCCTGGACGGTCTGGCGTATGTACGAGTCTTTCCTCTGCGACGTCCGGTTGGCGAGGCTGGCGCCTAGGGCGATGAACAGTTCGTTTGCAATGGCATTCTTATATTGCTTGTCCTTGCTCCACCAGATACCTCCTCCGCATGTCGAGTCGATGCCATTCTCCGCCATATCATCAAAGATGGTCTGCGCAGCGGTCAGCATATTGGCATCGCCTGTTGCGTCCCATCCCCGGACCAGGGCCAGTCCCCACCAGCCCTCGTCGTCATAAAAGTTGTTCAGGAATTTAGGGAAACCCTGCGCCTTTCGTTTACTGGATGGTTTGTGCTTTTTCTCTTCGTACTTGTACGCCGACCTGAACATTCCTTTGTTGTCAAGCTGCTTGTCCGCCGTCGCGGCTGTCTTTTGCGCATTGTAGAAGGTGTTCTGGAAGATGTCTTTTATCTTTATAGCTTGGCCGACGACGTCGTCTGCCAAAGCCAAGTCGCCCAAAACCGTGAGGCAGTTGGCGCTGTTCCACCAGCCCGTTGTTTTCCAGAGACCCGACGGCTGGTCATACCACTCTTGGAGCGCCTTGGCAGCATCTTGTGCGTTTTGGGGATAGGCGCTGTTCACCGCATGTTGATGAGGATGGGTGGATGTGAAAAAGAGAGCCCGGGCGGCGAGAGCACCCCATTGAATGGCTACCATTTTGATCAAAAAGGGAGAATGAAAGGACAGAGATGGTCGGCGAGAAGCAAGTCTCCTGGATGATAAGTTCGGTGTGGGAGGACTGGGGAGCAGTCGATGGCATATATACCCGCCATGGTCACCACGAGAGCCACATGTGTTGGAACTGGCGAGTGATGCATTGGACATCAGTGAAAGGCGCGTGGATTCCAAGCATGTCGTGCATCGTGCGTCGTTCCTCCCATGTGTCGCCTTCTTTGACGCCAGGGGCCTTACAAGGCTGCCCGACCTCAACTAAGAATCCGAGACTGAACCCGTCATCCCTAATATGCGAGCCGCACTACGGCAGAAGCGAATCACTGCCATCCTCCGGCTGACCCATGGTCATGGACAAAGCTGGGCAGCCAAACGATGGCAGGGCAGCAGCCCGCAAAAGTCAATGGCTTGCGATTCCAATACTCGGCGATGCTATGCCTGCCAGGAGGCGCAATGCAGCCAAAGATACATATTCTCGATGATATCAGCGCGCAGCAGCTCGTTGGGCGGTCAGAGGTTGAGGCTACCATTTAACACTTTAGGTCAAGAGTTTGCAGCCATGAACAGACGTCAAATCACCACTATCTTCTCGGTCATAGGCTGCCAAGTGTTTCAGATCAAAATTGGTTTCATGCCTGACCCAAAATCCAAATAGGGTTGGCACCTTAAATAAGCGACAAAGGAAGTGTGGAAATTTGGGTTACCCCTAGCTTCGGCTCGGGGCTTGTGCTTATTACACCGTTGCAGTCAGGGCGGCTCTGCTACAGGGCCTGAATGATCCCGAATACAACGCTCCGTTAATTGACATCGCAAAGCCCACAAGGGGCCTATCGACCTATTCAGGGCGGAAAGAGAGCTCCGTCTCTTTGGGTCGCTTTTCCTCCGCCCCTTCGTTGCTTGTTGTTGATGTGCGAAAGCGGCGTTTTTGGTCCAACGTGAAGCGTCCCGAATTGGCAGCTTGGGTCATATCCAATGCTCCCTTTTCTGGTCAGAACACAGAGTGAGACAACAAGCGCCACGTGAGGGCCCTGTATAGTGTGTCTCACGGGGGTATTCTTGGGATGCCTATTGTCCCACCACATGTCATTGTGCGTTATTATAGAATGGCATGTGCTGTTTGTGTCTCTATTCACATCTATTATCATCGGACGTCCTAAGTCTAGGGCTTTTCACAACTGAGGAACATGCGGTGCTGTTTATTGCGGCCACAAATCAAGTGATCGCACCCGTTCATACGCGGCACTGGGTAACTTGCGGCGTCAAGTCCGGCTCCCGGCAAGCGATGGCAGTTGCTGAAGCAATCCGGCAATATCGCATAATCACGAAGCGCAGTCTGCTCGATGGGTGTTCGGACAACCCGGGAATCGGCTTTTGGCCCAGATGGTGACTGTCGGCTCCAGGAGGGACACACAAATGGAGAGTGTCTCATTGCTCCTTTGCTCATGACAAAACCCCGAACAGAGTACGGAAGGTGATACAGAGCGATGCTGTCGTGATGCGACGATACCATGTCCGGGCATCCCTTCTTCTTCATCGTTGTATGACTGTTGTCGGCGGTCATAATGCCCGGATCTCCAGACGGTTTCGTCCGCCCTCAAATGCAGACGGCCTCACTTCCGGGGGCTCAAATGGGTCATCCGGGCGGGGCACAGGACGAGTCCCGATCCCCAGATCCATAAAACTCTTCTCTTATGCCCGAAATGTGGCTGATGGGAAGAGACGGGAGTGGCTTAATTGTCAACGCGATGACGACATCGGCGTTCAGGTACGGCAATGCTGGACGGGACTAACGAACTTGGTCTTCGGTTTTATTCCCCATGAGTAGTACGTACTGCACCAACCGGAAATCTGGACAAAATCCGACGATGCACAGAACATCAGGGACTCGCTCCGTCATGATATACTGAGATGCAGACACGAGCCTTTCCTGGTATTCGTTCTGTATCTACAGAGCTGACCATCGAGCCTGGGTTCCCATTCGGCATCTTGGGATGTTCCTATCAAGTTAGAAGTGCGAGCTTGATCGCCGTTGGCTTCCCGTGCTGATTGTTTAGTGGCCATTATATCGTCGTCTTACGCCCATTTCCACCAAGGGGCCGGGTCAGATAGACCAGATTCGGCGATGGTCCTTCCACACAACTTTACCTCCTCTATCGAAACCGCAAGTCATCTTACAATCATCGAGCTTTCACATGTAGTCAGGAATAAGGACAAAGCTTCGACAACCTTGGTGCTTTTAAATCGTGCCAAAACGATGGGATCCATTTCTCGTTGGGCCATGCCCATTTCAAATTCCAACATCACCAAACCACCAACCAGGTCATCGATTTACACTCCCCTTTGTCTTGTCCGTCACGAGCCTTGAGCGACCTATCCCGTCGGTGACATGGCGATGAAGGACGTCGGTAGTTGCTGTAGTTCAGGCTGATCGCACCAGGTGATTCGATCTTGGCGATATCTGGGTTGCACACGAATACCTGCGAAGCCGGGATCGGGGCTCATTTGAGTAACACAATCTCGGTCCACGGGGACATATATCTTCTGACGATGCTTTCTGGTATGCTGTTTTTCGGAGAAAGTGGGTGGCTAAGACATGGGAAGGATTTGAGACTTCGAAAACACTACCCCAGCCTTTGACTTTGGTTAACTGATAAGCTGATAAGCTTACCCTAATGACTTTCTCAGCACCTGTGGCCTATGGACAGCCACTGATGTCATTTGACAAAACAAATGGCTTCGGGGGCTGACAGAGATGGGGTGTGGTTGCCTAGGCACCACGTTCGAATCTCAATCTCTATCCACTGAGTCGGTTTTTTTTTTTTTTGGTTTTTTTTTTTGTTCTGCCGTTGCCTCATCACCACATCGCACACCAGTTGCACCAGCACCAACGTCCCCAGTCCACCGCACTTTTTGGATTGCACTGGGCCCCACCTGCTAAAACGACCGGGGACTGAGGTGAAGGTCTTTTTCGCGAAACTGAACCGGTAATCATCTATGACTGCATTTGTTCTAGTACGATTGTCACGTAAAGGGCCTCATACGACCGGTTTTTTACTCAAGAGAAGCTTTGAAAGTGGGCGTCAAAAAGGAAGCGAATTTCTGACGGTCATTGTGGTTGAAATGTCCCTATTCTGAGTTGGAGACTTGGCCTTCTGTTGCACTAGATGAGGACTGTTTGTGCACTAGATGATGACCGATTTCTGTCTTTTTGACTTCTGTAAACACATCACTATCACTGTCCTCGACCTCATTGTCACTATCGGCCATCTCATCCATAGTATATATGGCCTATGTAGTTCTGTACCAAACTCTCACGTACTACCATAGGTGCTGGAACACTCGGGATCCTATCCGCTCTCCCATAGACAAGAAACCCTATGGGATTCTTAGCTATGGGAGCAGGTTCCGTTTTTACCAGGGTTTGGATAACTCAGCCAGAAACGCCGCTGCCGTTTTTCTTAGGGTAACGGTGCAAACGTGTCGTTTTGGTGCCGCCATGGATTAGAACCAATCGATGGCTCCCATCACCTGCAGAATACTTTTTTTGATCATCCAGATACCTCACTCCTGCCAAATTGCCAGCCAGATACCAAGTACTGTTTGTATTCACCGGGGGGGGGCTATAACAACACATCTGCACCGTTAAAGGGATGTGCATGTCGGGCGGTCGGGGAACGGTATCGGAACACCCGACGGCAAGACTCCACAAGCCGATGGCTTCCCCGATGTTACCGATGGACCACCCTAACCGCCAGACTGCTCGGCAATCCCCATGGCAGTATCTAGCAGGTTAACATGCACCCCAAAAACACACACGATGATATTGTTCCGTCTTGATGTATGTACACTAAACGTGAGCTACACTACATGTAAGGTAGAGGATCCCCCCAGTGGCCGAAGTCCAAAGGAACGCCGGTAAAATCACCCAAAGCGGCGGCCAACGGAGCGCCGGTGTAATAATCTACATCGATCGGAAAGGTCGCCCCGACTCCATAACCCGACAACACGTCACCATCCCCTCCATTCACATGCCCATGCCCCTGCGGCGGCATATCGGTAGAGGTGGAGGTAGTCGGCGGCAACGATTGAGAAGAGTGATTAGAGTTATTGTTCTGCACAGTTGTATGTGTTGTATGTGATTCCTGTTGCTGCTCCATCACCGAGTCATAAGCACGAAGAAAGTTCACCAGACAATCGTGGCACCGCGAAATGACTAGGCTGTTTTCGCCGAAGCGGGAGAGCAAGTCGACCGCGTCGCTGAGGGCAGAGCGCACTGTTATGAGCTCCGATTTGCTGAGGAGGTCGGAGAAGGAGGGTTTTGTGCCGGCAATAAGTAGGACGGTATAGAGAGTTAGGGAGGCGCCGAAGGCATGGTAAGCAGTCAACCACCAAGCCCCCGAAAGCAGCACCTTCTGGTTCTGCCACCGGTCCACAATCGCTTTCGCAAGCGCTATACATTCTCTGCAGGCACGGATACATCTCCGCAAAGATGCTACGCCCGACCCTTCGCGCAGTAGAGCCACTTGTTGGGCCACCGTTGCCATTTGCACTTGGCCGCTGCCGTTGCCGTTCGTGTGAGTGTCCTCCGAGCCATGCCCATGCCCAGGTTCCAGTTGTTGGAGTCCGAGGAACTTTAGGAGAACTGGACGCTCGACGAGGGTGCATAAGCCGTAGTATCGAAGGCTGAGAACGGCTCGTAGGCGTTGGGCTTCGATGCTTGGTGATGATGATGATTTTAGGACAGGAGGAGGAGAATCAGTAGTTAGGTTTCTTGGGCGTAAATCAGGTGGAACGGACTGGTGCCATTGGGATAACTTCCAGGAGAGGTCGAAGGCCAGACGGAGGGTGTCGAAGGTGTTGACGTGGTTGAGTGAGTTGCCACCTGCGTTGTCGTCGTACAGTTGGGATACCACTTGACATGTGAGATATGAGAGTTGGACTCCGCACTTGAACGCATCCACGCTCGTTGCAATGACGGTTCGGCTTGCGTATATGGTGGGAAATATGTCGCTAATGTCTTGTGGGGGATCCAGTCTTTTCTGAAGAGAGGCAGGAATGGTCATGGGCCGACCGAATTTGGCGCTCAGGTTGTTGTCGTTCATGACGATCAGAAACCATGTCCGCTTGCGCATTTCACGCTCGAGAAGGGTCAAGTGTCGAGACGCGTCGGCCGAATGCAGGCCTATTTGCAGAGCTGCCTTGACGGCTAACGAGTGTAAGGTCCAAAGCTGGGCTGACTGGGAAGAGCCGTGAAGATACTCGATCATGAGGCAGAGGAGTTGTACTGTGGGAAGGAAGCGAGATGTTAACGACGAAACTTTCTCCTGGAAAGTAGAACCGAAAATGCTTTACCGGTTTCTAAACTGGACGAGATCAAGAACTGTGGCATCACCAAGTCTTTTGCCCATTGAAAGTATCTTTCCGAGGTTTCGGCCGATGTCTCGGAGGGAGTAGAGGGAGAATTGGTACGGTACACGGTGGCAATGATCATGTAGAGCAGAGCCAGCCACACGCGGCGAGCGCCCATGAACCCTCTTTTTCGCAGGTCGTTGTAGGTGCTCATAAAGGTGTCTTGATGGATGACGGGGAAGAAAAGGCCTATGGTGCTGAAGTATTCGTGAATGAGATTGGTGGCTTCTGGTTCCGTAGGGACATGATGGCCGGGTCTGGATCCGACGTCGACCCCGTCATTTGAAGGCCCTCGTCGTCCGCTCTCTGAACAGGGTTGTTGAAGTGACGAATACCTTGACGATGCAAGTGGAGTTGCAGAGGTCGGCATAGCTCGTGAGCGAGAGGTTTGACCTTGAGCTCGAGTCAAGGCTAGAGAAAGTTGGCGTACCAAGGCCACGTTGGAAGAAGGACCAAAATATGTGCAGTTCTCTCCATCATCTGTCAGTTGGACCTCGCCCATGCCATCGACGTTGACATCTCCCTGGTGCGAACGTGGAAGCCCTGTCAAGGCAGGCGGAGCCAGCAGTCCATTGCTAGTGCTGTTACTGGACTCGCGGCCGTCCCCTTCTTGGGCATCGATGTCGTCGTCGTCATGGGTGGCATCTCGACGACTGGTCCCAGTACCTCTCGTGTTGATTTTGTCTTCAAGAGCACTCAACCTAGAAAGGATGCCCGAAGGAGGATTGTCCGTGGTGCTTGACCTCGGGCGGTGATGTGCCGGTGGCTCGTCATAGACGCAGGGCGCGTCGAGCTCTTTACATCGGCCACAGCTTGGATGTTGGCCATCGCACTGTTTCCGTAATTCTGGTGTGAGTTGGACCACCTGCCTCGAGCTCTATACTGTTGAGGTTTGTAAAGCACGTACCCGTGACTTGCGATTTCGGCAGTTGTGACAGGCAATGGAAACGCGCACGCGCTTCCTCGGACGGTCGTCTTCCATGGAATTATGCTCTCCTCTACTTGAAGACTTTCACAAATCACTGTCTGTGTCGAAATATCGGGGCGGACGTTTTGGTGATGACACCCCCAATTGGTGATGCCCTGTCCCTGGTGTTTTGTATGTACGGTGATATGTTTGCTATCTCTGTACCGCTGTAGTTCTAGAGAGTCCCAGGTACCCCACATGCCGATAGCAACGCTAATGCACGCTACCGCACCCCAGTCGGCATATGGTCCACGTTATACATGGGCCCGGCAATTCTTAACACTCCTCGCCGTCACCTCATCCCGCTGACACAACATTTCTCCATACCTCTACATCAAAGAGGCGCCGGGTGTCCATCAACATCCGACGTGTCGACCCAATTACCGTGCAGACCCGGCCTCAACCGCACCGGCAACTTGACAAGGGCCAATTCCTTAGTCAAGTCCTTGGTGTCCAACACGGCGAGCTCGCTGCACATTTCCTCGTAGTTGGCCAGCAGCACCATCACATACCCATCGCCCTCCGCCGCTCCTTCGCCGCGCGGGATGAAGATGCACTCGCCCGTGAGCTTGCGCGGCCCGGGAAAATACCGCTGAACGTCCCCCGTCTCGTGGTTCAAGTGAGCGATGCCGTTGGACATGGGCGCGCCCCCTCCAGCGCGCGGCATGACAAACTCAAAGTCGGTCACCCCGGGCTTGCGGTCAAAGATGCAGAAGAAGGTGTGCTTGTGCTGCCGCGTCGCCACACGGTCATCGATGCGCGGAAACTCCATGTCATCGTCCACCAGGTATGTCGGCTCTGCCAGCTGAAGCTCGTCTGACCGGTAGTCGAGCACGAAGTTGGCAAAGTGCGCTTCCACCTCGCCCGGTCTGGGCCCCTTGCCGTTCGCGTCTGGCCACCAGAAGAAGACGTTGTCCTTGGCGTAGGCCATCTGGAGCTGGATGTGGCCTCTGTCGTCTTCGAACACGTTGGCAACGTGGCCGGCGAATCCATGCGGCGCCTCAAACCACTTGACATCGCTGCCCTGGGCCCCTCTGCGCGGCAAGACTCCGATATACATGGGAATGCTGTAGTCCCACTGCCAATGGTCGCCGCCTTGTTTCATCCGCTCTACATCGCACAGGAGGGGTATGATGGGGAAGATGACAAAGTTCTCGGTGACCCCAAAGTCATGGATCATGCCGCACACCGGGCTCACCAACCAGACTGTCTCGGCGATCTTGCCGTCGGGTCCGAAACTGTAGTAGCAGACATCGCGGGTGCCGTCTCCCTTGGCCTCGTATCCGAAGCACACCATCTCCCGCGTCACCGGATCGAACTTGGGGTGTGCGGTGAACGTGAGGCTCGGGAGCTGCCCGTCAAAGTCATAGACGCCAAATGTCTCGAGCGTCTCGGGGTCCATGGCATAGGGCGGTGAGTCCTCCTTCAGTGCGAGAAGCTGGCCACGCCAGTAGACAATGTTGGTGTTGGCAGTCGACCGGATCTTGAACTCGACCAGGTCGGTGTATTTGTTTCTGTATTTGCCTGAGCGCCTCGTGTCAGCGCTTCGGCTGCTATGATGCAAGACGATGATGCTACTCACCCAGCAGGGCTCGGCGTGCTTCTGCCTCACGGACAAACTTCTCGGTCCGCACATAACGCTGCTTGAGGTCGACATGGCCATCCTTGAAGTAGAAGCCACTGATGTTACCATCGCCATTGAACCACGGATCGTTGGGGACGAAGGATGGCAAGTGTGGTTCCGGCATGACACGATAGAAGGTGCCCTCTATGCTTTTGGGGATTTCTCCGACTACCTCCAAATTGGTTATCTCGCCCTCAAATCGAACCGGTCTCATGAACCCCGACGTGCTTTGGTCATGAAAGTACCTCGGCGCCGGTGGAAGTTCTTCCGGTTGTTTTCCAGGAATTGCGTCCCTGACACCATTGCTATGGCCCTCTTTGGGCGCATCGGAGAAGATATATTCAGCCATAACGGCGAAGGCAAGCTAAAAATGGCAGAGTTGAAGTATAAGTGATAGCTTTGCTTCCAAGTGGTGTGGGCTTTCCTGACAGGAACCCTTCCCGAGTTTATACTCATCAAAAGATCATGCCGGTCAGGTCCCATGAGCAACATGCTATTGTACTAAAGCCACTTAGGTGGAACTACGGGTTGCCTACGACATTATCCCCGCCTTACTTCATCTTCTAGGTTGGTACAATATCGCATTCAGCGACAAGCCGAGGAGCCGGGGGTCGGGGGTCGGGTCGGGGATAGCCAGAGCCGGCTTCCGACAACACCACCTTTGTCATCCCCGCTGGCCCGCGACCTTTCCCCGAGTCCCCCTCTCCTCTCTGGACGAGGCCCTCGGTCCATTCTGCTTCACTTCTCCGCGTCTTCTCCCCTGCTACCTACGCCAGACTCTTTCCCCGCTAACCTTGGCTTCTATTTCTGGGATACATATGGAGATACCGGCAGTCCGGCACTGCCTTGTGTCAAGTGACACAATTTCCCGGGTCCATTCGAATGAGTATATCATGGCTCCGTGGCCGAGCTCTCTCTCTCTCTAAAGATAAAGACGGCCAGAGGTTCTGGGGCAGTGAAGCTCGAGTCTCACTCAACGTTCTTTCTTTGCTGCTGAATACACCATCATGATTCCGGTTTCACCCAATTCAAACGTCCATCCTGGCCGCACCACCTAACAACAGAGTCCTTCCACCTTCCTTCAATGTCTGCACCTTCGACGAAGCTATGGATGCCATGGTCACTATCGTCGGCCCAGACAATGTCTTCCGAGATAGCTTCCACGGCAACCTTGAAGCGCCAAGTGGGGAGCTGTTTTCCGGAGATGTATGGCCTATGGGCGATACGATTGACCATACACTGAGCGGCGCCATCCGACCCAAATCAGTCAAGGAAGTCCAGGAGGTAGTCAAGGTTGCCAACCGGTACAAGTTACCATTGTGGACCGTCTCGCGGGGCAAGAATCTTGGGTAGACTGACAACTTTTTCCTCCCCTCCATTTGACGAGTTGTAAAGCAGTACGAAACTCATCGATAAAGATACGGGGCGAGCGGTGCAGTAGTACGTGGTTCCGTCATCCTCGATCTTCACAGGATGAATGGGATCAAGAAATTGGCGAAGAACACGACTACGCTTTCGTCGAGCCCGGTGTCTCCTTCGATCTGTACAATTACATCCAGGAGAAAGGGTACCGTCTGTGGCCATCATGCCCAGCGCTCGGTTGGGGTTCGGTCTTGGGACACACCCTCGAGAGGGGGTTTGGTTACACCCCTAATGGTGAACACGCAGAACAGCAGTGCGGCATGGAGGCGGTGCTTGGTACTGGTGAGGTGGTCAGAACCGGAATGGGCGCACTTCCAGGCAGCCCATTGTGGCCATTGTTCAAAGGTTCGTTCGTCGTCGCTATCTTCAGAGTCTCCTCTGTTCATCTTCTTCCTCAACTGACTAACTGAACAAAGCTAGCGGTTACGGCCCAGGCATAGACGGTCTCTTCTACCAATCCAACCTCGAAATCGTCACCAAGTTCGGCATCCATCTCAACCTCGCGCCGGCCAGCTTCGCTCTGTGCGAGCTCAGCGTCCCGCCGCAAAATCAGCTCGCCTCCATGGTCCGCACCATCGCCCATCTTGAGCACGAAAACGTCAATCGAAACCATACCTCCATCTCCAAACCGTTCCGCCGCGCCCTCGCCGACCTTCCCACTTCCCCTGCCCTCGTCCCTCGCGTCCTCGGCCCCGAGGATGGGGCTACTGGACGGGCGACTTCGCCCTCTACGCAGCCTCCCTGCCATCCTCGAAGCCAATTGGGCGCTGGTACAGGAGCGCATCACGGCCGCCATCCGCGGAGCGTCCGTCAAGCTAACGTTTCGAGCCGACGCCGACGCCACTGCCACTGCTGAGGAAGGGGAACAAGGGGGACGGGGATGTCTCAACGCATCCAAACTAGCAGTCCCAGAGGCAAATACAGTCATCCCGTAACACGGCGCCCCTGGCACTCATAACGCCGCTTTGATGGAAACCCGCGGCGGTCCCAAGGGGAAGGGAGGACATATCTGCTTCTCCCCGCTGATCCCAACGGACGGGATCGAGATGCAGGCCTGGTAGGACCGAGCGCAGCAGATAGATGAGGATGCTGGGTTTGACGTATTTTCTGATTTTCACGTGTATAGACGGTAGGTGATTGCCATTGCGCTGATGGTGTACAAGTCGCACGACGAGGGAGAGAGGGTCAGGAGACTGTTTGACGGGCTGGTGGAGGATGCGCAGAGACATCGGGTGTCGGAGTATAGAACTCATTTGGATTATATGGATAGGGTTAGAGGGCAGTTTGACTGACCTGGAGCTGGAGCTGGAGCTTATGAGAAGAAGGATGCTTTGGGCCAGGTTTTGAGACGGTTGAAGGGGGTTCTGGATCCTGAGGGAATCTTTGGGCAGGGGAAGTCGGGGATTCGGACGGTACCCCGGACGTAGTGGTAAGCTTAGAGGCCGAAGCAGATACCTACGCACAATGAATGCTTTCCTGACCCGTTGAGGAGGTAAGATGATCGCAGAAGGAACCTACCTACCCTTTCCGACAAGTCTTCAAAGATATTTCCACTCGCACACAGACGCAACAACAGTCTACCTAGACAAAGATCCCATCTACCAGAAGCACAACAACAAACTGGATTTCGGTCCGCAGCCGGCCGCACGAGGCGTGTTTGCAAAGTTGCGAACCACATTACGGGTTCGACCCAAGTTAACCCGAGCTTTTCCCAGGCGTCAAGCCGGGAAAGATGGGCCCTTGCACATAAGGCGATGAGGCGAGCGAAGAAAGGTCGCAACGTTTTCCGTCATCGTCGGCCGAAAATACCGGCCGTTGTTTATGATGCAATGCATTGCACGGACTGAGATAGCAAACCATTCTTGGTATGCGAGAGGAAGGTGGTGTATCCTTAGGTACGTTGGAAATTCTGTGATGAATGTCCTCAACGGCCCTGGGTCATATCGCTTGCCTGGGTATATAGGCGTTTGTGTAACGCTCGGTTAAAAGAAGGAGGCATTTTGGTTGTATCTGTCTATGTAGGTATCGGACCATGACAAAGCCGAAGTCCTTCTCTTTGGGAAACGGATAGGATTGCAAGGATGTTTTCGACTCGTTTCGAATAGACATTTCACAGAGGCATGTATCGTGATGGAACTAGGATGAATATCTTGTCGGTGCAAAATATGACGGGGAAAGCCGCTCCGGTTCATGTCGCTGCCTCGGCCCGAGGATGCCCCGGAGAGTATGTATCTGATGCGTGTTTTCGACTTCAACGTGCCTGGACAGGTGGGAGATATGGGACGAATTATCGGTACTGGCGGGTAAGTCTTTTTTTTTTTTTTTTATTTTTTTTTTTATCAGTGGTTTCGGATCTTTCTTTCATTACTTCCGGGATCATTGTTCGTAATGTACTGATAAATAACCGGAGAACGTTTCACGTTCGATTTCTCACCAGTCATCCACACCCTCTTCTGCCAGAGCTCAGTTCTCGTTTTCATAGTCACATTTGGGTGGGATAATTACGGTGCTTACTGCATGCATGTCACCATATAGATGTCAACCACAAGGGCAATCGAGTGCCTTGGAAAGGTACTCTCCGCTTCATGTGGGTAAAGGCTTCAAGATGAGACCATGAACTCACGAGATGGCTACATGCTACTCCGCTCTGGGTTTCCGTTTACATCTTGTTGCATGTTTCATGAGCAAGAAACTAGAAAGAAGGAAGAGAACAGCGCAGAGAGATGAGTGAGGGGCCGCTTGATAGCAACTTGGATTAGTTGACAAGGGTACGGAGCTTACTCCGGTCCTGCCCACGACAACCTCGCTCGGTCCGATCATCCACTACACTTCAGTCCCACACACTTACTCAACTTGGAACTTCTCGCAGGTCGTTCTATGAGTGAAGACGAGCGAATACTCGTGTCTTCCATCAACCCGGATGGGTGTCCACAAGTGCCATTTCCTACACTAAAAAGATTCCCAATCGAGCCAAGCACAGATCCGACAGTTCATCCCATCCTGCCCATCCATAATCCGATCTCCTATATCTCGTCCTGTCAAAAGGGCATAAAAGAGCCTCGTATAAGCAAAACAAGTTCTGAACACCACCACAGCAACGCCGTTATCTGTCACTGTCCCCGTTACCATGGTTCGGCTCCTACTGTTCCAACATCGGTTATTTAGCGAAGTGATCACACCGACGTCACGGGCCTCGATACCGCGAAGTCCCGGTATGCCATGTATGTCCTCGAACCCTCCCACCGTCCCATTTTATGTACTGCATAGCTCGCGGCGGAAGTTCCAGAACCCGAATGCTAACCTACCGGTGATACTTACAATACTGTGAAGCTCCTTGATGATGATGGTGGGTGGGCTGGTGGGGTAGAAGAGTCATCCATAGAGCTAGCTCCCTTCCCCGCCAAAAGGTACTGCAATTTGGCAGCGCATGTGCAAGTACCGCACCATGTACCTGTACAAGTCGCCGGTTGTCGTTAGAAACCGTTACGCCGTTGCGGTACCTGCTTGAGCGAGCTGCAGCACACCACCAAAAAAGGGCACCACACCAAAACCTTCTAAGCGGCTCCTATCATGAGCTTCGAGCTTGGAAGCTTCTTTCCGATTGCAGCGGATTGCAGTAAGCTGCTGCAGGGCAACACAACACCATAATGACACCACGCCAGTGGACAATGCAGGGATTGGAGGGCATGCAAAACGGCGGCGTGGGTGCTGCGCTTCTAGCGCTATGCAAGCCAAAGCAGGTCGGGATCTAGCGCCTAGCGTCATGTATTTACGCTGTAACGGAAGCTTGACGTGGGACCGGCTTGATATGTAGGGCGAACTGAAATTGAAAGTGGAAGGTATCAACCTGGAAGTTTTCGTCTTTTATCTTTTCTTTCTTTTCTTTGCGATAAAGCTCTAGAACTACATCGAAAACACCATCAAGTCGCTGGGTCATCGGACCGATGGGTTTGCATTGTAGCACGTCAAGTTGGTTCTCCAAAATTCTCCATGGTTGTCGAGAAACAGAACCAACATCGCTCTTGCCTGATCAGGTCGGGGGCAACTCAGAGATTGCTGAGTACCTCTAGCATGTACCCCGACCGGGACTCGAACTCGGTGAAAGAACTCGAGTTGCACAGACAACAGTCGGTGGAGGTTTAGCGAATCCGAACGGATGACTTCGGAGATATGCCGTATATGGCAAGTCGAAGAGGGATCTTACAAGAGAGTCGGTCGGTTGAGATTGAACAGAAAGCCGACCCTAATGACAGAGAGTTTGAGACAAGAGTTGATACCTCGGAACGAGTTGGAGGAAAGATTGAACGATAAATAGGGCAGCGGGAGGGAAGAATAAGCGATGCTGTGAAGTAGATATGTAGCTCGTGGGCTTTACCGAGGTGAGCTAGATAAGCGTGAAGGTTGTTTCGCTAGGTTGAACACTAACACTAACACCACGGAGTTACCGGATTCGTGCGCTACCGTTCCTAGTCTACGTTAACATCAAGTACCGAGATGCCGCGGCGAATGATTACTCAACTGAAGATCATGGGAACCGGGAAGCAAAGAGATGAATTGAGGAGGGGAGGGTTCCTCTTCGTCCAAGTATTTCGAAGGTAATTTCGTATTGACAGTATCCCGAGTGATTTAAACAGTTTCGGTATCGTCAGTGACCCGTCAAGATAAAAATTACCGGCCTGTATTAATTTCTTCAGGGCTTCCGAACCGATTGATATTCGTAGCGGAACAGAAGATACCACTCCTAGGTTCCATCGGTTCCATTATATTGAACTCTTTTTTACTCACCATAGCATACCTAGTTCATGAACCTCAAAAACAGCCAATCCAGAACCAAGAAAGGACCTAAGTATCGGCCGTACATCCCCGGTACATGTAGTTTCATCGACACAGCACAACGTATCCCCAAACACCTTCAAACCAGGAAATCATCCAAGCAATTTTCATTCAGACTCCAGACCCCGATACTTCCCGGGCGTCACAGGTACAGGTAGGCGCGCGCGGAAGAAGCGAACATGGAAGTTTCTACAGTACCACTCTTTCTTCTTTCCATGAACGCTTCTACAGTAACTTCCATTCCTCTACCCGCCGGCATTTGGGAAACTACGTAACGCCGTGCAACGTATCTCCCGCCGCGGCGGTCTGGGCTGGCTCAAGGTCTTCCGCCTTTCGGTCCCTTCTCCCCGTAATCCCAGTGCTCCTGTCCAGTGAGGTTTCCCGCAGAATCGGATCCGGGGGTGCTAGGGTGCGGCTTCCGGTGTAGATTGAGAGTTTGCAAACTGTCAGGACCCGATCCGTCAAGGTTGGTTGGGGAAGGAAAGAGGGAAACATTGACTCCCAACCGGGGCAGGTGCCATAGCATAGCTTACAGGATTCTCTTCAGGGACATGTGGTTGATGTGATGTGAGATGGCATACAGAGCCGGGGAGGAAGTATTTACTTTTAGAACACTCGGTATTCAGTGTACGTTCGCAGTTACAAATGGAGAGGTACTTTGTTCAAACGGTACAACTACGTAGGTGTCACTAGTGCAAAGAAACTAAGGAAAATTGAATGGACGAATGACTGGCAACCTCGAGTTTCTTCTTGGGGAAAGTACCAGGCAGATAAAACACATGGTGTTTTCCCCATGTGATTTCCGCGAAGATGCCGGCTGTTTCTCGGTCTGCGGTCTGACCAGTTTCTCTCCATGTCTGCCGCTAAGGTCACGGTACCAAAGGATCAATCTAACCGCCACTGTGGATGGAGTAAATAGACTACCCAATGGGCAACGGTTACTACATAGGTTGTAGAACTTGCACTGTGCGTTTCCTTTCGGTCATACAAAGACATGAGTAGATCACGAAAACGTCTGTAGTTGCCTCCATTTTCATTCTCACTTACTTGCATCCTGTTACCTAGCGGCTGTTCGATGACCTAGACCGCTTCTAGATCATTCAGCAACACAATAAACATGCAGGACGACAACGCGCTCAACTCATGTAACTCAATCTCGGTTACGATTTAACAGAAGGATGTAAGGCGTGCTACAGTATAGATCTAGGGCTGACAGCTGGTAACATGAACAGCCTTCGAGTTCCCTAATCCATCTCTATGCAGCATCTGAAACGAAAGTCGCAGAGTTGCAGAGTGGTTATGTCCGAGACAGATGAGGCTCAATTCGACAATTAACAGGTGGAATTAACCAAAAAAAGTCACAGTTACACACATGGCATGCAAGACATTTGATGGCTTTTCAAGAAAAGGAGACGTCGTCAAAGGGAAAGTCTCTACTGCTTGGCTTTAAGTGTGTTCTGACTCTTGTGTTGTGTAACACGAGAAAGGGTAAACTCGGAGTTTGCTGGAAGCTAGTAAGAGATAACTGGTAGGGTGTTAGTGCTGAGTTGTTCTAGGGAAGCTATAAACTAAGAGATAATAGTTAGTCGTAACGAGACTTGGTTACACGGAGTCTGATTCAGGGACTTTGCACTTACAAGCGTATAAGTGCAGTTAAACGTCATCGTGTACGGTACCTGAACATAGCCCTTTTGGGAAGTCCGATGGAACACTCGGGTCTGAAGCACAGAGGCACCATTTGTTGTATCGACCATTCCTTAATTATTCCTATATTCGCTCTACCTTTTTCGCATTCGTCCTTTCCGAGCCCGTACCGGGGTATTTCCTTCATGACCACTCTGGTCTTTCCTTCTTCAAGTTCCTGGCATTTCCGTCTACACAGGCGCTGAAAACCATTTTGATCATCCCACCAAATGAGAAGTAAGAGATAAAGGGACGCGTAACCATGACCTCCTTAGGAACCCGTCCTATGTCCGTCTAACCAGGTATATCCATCAAAGCTGTGAAACTCCATCTAACCAGTGAATGTTGTTTGTCTTCTTGGGCACGTGCCACAACGTGTAACCATAATCCATCGCAAAAAGGTAGGGGAAAACAAGCCAAAGGGGAAAGGGGTGACCAACATTCACCCGTAAATCCGGCCGGTAACTAGGCAAGGTTCCTTCTGGAAGTCTTGACAGCCTGTTCTTCCCCGCAAGAAGCATATCTGAGTGACTGACAGCGGGTGGTGCAAGATCCAACACAGCGGAATCCGGGGTCCGCCATTTCGCTAATTGAATAAGGGTAATTCCGAAGATAGCTCACTCTTCCCAAGCATGCACCCGCCGCCCTTAGGAGCGGCCGTAATGCCATACCTGTAAGCAAGGCGCGTGTGTGTTTACCGTCTGTTGTCGAAGTGGACAAAAGGGAAGCATAAAATATCGCAAAATGAACCACGAGGATGCCCAAAGATAATGGTGTGACGACGGCCGTTAGGTTCTCGAGTGGTATTGTCCGCCGGTTGCCGATCAAAGATTGCCAAGAGAAAAAAAAAAAAAAAAAAAAAAAAACATCGCGCATCGTCTTGGGGGTTGTCTTGGGGGTCGTCCTTAGCCGTGGGCAGCGTTTGTCCCGTTGCCCCGAGATACTGATCGGGCAAGTGCCAACAACCTGCCGTAAAAAAGATTAGCCTCCAAACGGAAACCAGCATTGACAAAAACGCTTTTCACTTTATGCAACTTACCAGTACTTGCAATGGAATAGCCAGCCACAGCCCCAGAATAACCCCCAAGGCACACCTATCAGATCCATTTCCAAAGGGCACTGCAAAACCCTCAGAGGCCGGGATCTGTGCCGGCCAGGTACGGAAGCGGGCTTAAGCAGCCCCGGGGATGCAGGGGCGGCACGTTCTCATCTTGCAGTACCGGCACTCATAGATGAAGTAATGGGGCCCTGAATGGCATAGCTGACATGTCCATTGGATCAAGCTACTCTCTGACTTAATCAGGACGAAATGGTGCGCGCAGCCGTTTGAAAGTGCCATTTTGATAGTCCTATGGGGCTGTTTGGTCACTCGAAGAAGGCTAGACGACTTAAAGCCACCTTGTTGGTTGCCGAAAAGGAAATTCGAAAATTTGATACGCAGATAAAACTGTCAGTGCCGGTGACGTGGGCCTCAGCGGTATCTGAGGACTCTTTTCTGAAAGGTGATGCACTCTGATAGGACGTTAGAATCAGAGGGAAAGCCAAGGAAAGCCTGTTAGGGTAATAAGAGCATTGGGACTACCCGGTTACAGGACCTCCCGAGATCGTGCTTACCTAGTTATGTGGCACAGCGACCGATAGCTATCTTGCTGGGACAATAAGTAAGACAGGTGTAGGTCGGTGAGTTCGAGTGAAGTCGAGATGAGACGTGGAAGGTTATTGAAAGGCTGGGTAGTCACTGCTATGTGATTTTGGACTCTGAAGGTGGGATGGAAGGGAGGACCCAGGCTAGATATAGATTCACAACCGAGGCAGATGAGGTTGGAGTTTATGACAAGTTGGAGCCGCGGACATTTGGTGAAGGGCAACGGCCGGTGTTTGTAAGACAAGTAAACGGAGATAGATGGGTCAGACCTTTGTCCTTGTGTTTCTAGCCGTTTGAGAGCCGAGCATGTCTATAAAAGCTGGCAGCTTGACACACTGACCCGTCAAATCTAAAGGTGGGAAAAGCTGGGGCGACCCAGCGGCATGACGAAGCGTGGTTTCCGAAGCCGAGAAGAAGGGGTCCTTGGTCCGTTACCGTTCCATAGACATTACACGGGCCCGGAAAATGTGGATGTGGAGGTAGAGTAGCCGGCCCCTGCCGGCCTCAAACCACTGACCTCAAGAGTAGATCTGAGTAGTAGGTCGAAGTGGATGATGGCCATGTCCCTGCCTGTTCCGTACCTGCAGAGAGGATCCCGTCATATTCTCTTCCCACAGGCCAGGTGCATATAACTGGACTGGAACCACAGATGCCCGGGCCCTCGACGTCCATACGTCAAAAGCCGGAGACCGGGACAGGCCACACGGGTGAAAAACAGCAGAGTGATAACATGGAAAAGGACTCAGTTAGAATAACCCGGCCCCACGAGTTTTCAGTTGCTATGCAGCAGATTGTCCAGCTCCACTAGGTGCTGCCCTAGCGTACCCCTAGCCCGGAGGGTGCTTGTTAGAGGAGAGGTACGTACCTTATATTAGCCCTGTCAAGTACTCTAGTACCAGGTACATGTACTGTCTGGCTTAAAAGAGTACAGTAGGGAAGTTGGGTACAACTGGACAGGGTGCTGGAGCCATCTCGAATCGGTGTTGCATGTGGCATCTCTTGGCGATTCCCATGTACCGTTACGGCACTTGTGGTGCAGGGTCAGGACTCGATGCATGCCCCAGCTCAGGCCCCAGCTCAGTAGTGGGGTGTTGCTAATGTATTTCCATCGATGCTTTCCCGCAGCGTCACAGTGTCGTCTGTTTCTCGATAATCGCATCCTTTTCCTGGTGTGATTGAGGACGACGACAACAACGAAACGGATCCATGAAAGCCAAACAACCACCTACCGTCGGTTTCGGCACCCAAATCGACACTAGCCACATTTGAGATGACATTGGAAAGGGCTGGCGACATATCAGCCAAGTCGGAGACAGCTGGGCATTCCCGACGGCAACAAGACCGCCAAAACACTTCAACCGGAGAGAACACTGCACTTGTTGTGTCTTTGTTAACGGGGGAACCCTGTCCTTATGCCGTCTGAAGGCTTCCTGAATCGGGTCCCTTGGCAGGATCATGGCCCTTTTGGGGTTGCGCTTGAGTAGCTTGGGGCTATTCGGGGTATAACAAACCGATTTATCAAGGTGGATTAGCCGTCAACCTTGGTTCCGTCCGTTTCCTTTCGCCGTGGCCTTAAGAGACAGGTTTGAGAACCTAAACAGGATGGAAGACTTGACAGTTGATCTATCACCCAGAGACACTGATGCTTTCCCGAAGAGCTGGGAAAGCGGCAAGAACCCGAGAAAACAAGGGATTAGCAGCAATCCAGCAGCCAGCCGGGTGGTTAAAAAGGGAGTTCAGCGATTCATCCGGTTCTCACCTCGCAAACGAAGGGGATGTCTTGAATGGAAAATCGGCAATCAGCCTTGGACACACTCTGGCGGCAGTTTGACGACACGGCATGCGGCACGACGTCTCTGGAGCGACGTTGTACGAAATAGTCGCTTGAATATTCTAAGGATATCCCAGCTCCATGCTCTGATATCTCCGGCCGGCCACTGGAGCAGACGACACCTGGATGAGGCAGTCGGCCGGCGGTGAGTTCGAGCATGTTGCATCCCATATGGACAAGCTGGGACGCTGTCTCCTTTGCTTTGACCGGTTCGACAGGGGGGTCGATGTGAAGGGGGGGGGGATGAAGTAGACGGGAGTCTTCAGCCGAGAAGCGTCCACAGCCAACATCCAGCGGCACTCGATGGGGATCAGGACACCCAAGAGACGCGGGTAAAAAGCAACATGCACTAGCCTTGAGGCCCAATATCCACCAATCCACCATCATAGGGTCGGAGGATAGTTATGGGATGTGCCCACTAGTCTGTGGTGGCCAGTCGGATTTCGACCTGGGAGGATGGTGTGCCCAGGAACGTGAAGAGTCACTCGATGATCTTCTCTTGCCTCTGCCACCCGGCCCGTAAAGGCCATCATGGCGATGGAAGTCCTGAGGTGGTAGACTGGTGATAGCGCTCGGATCCTGTTAAAGGCGGACTTTGGAGAGGAGCCGGGTGAAACGACTATGACGATATGGTGCTTGTGTGATGGACCATAATGGCTGGTTCGCCTTGCCGACCTGTCTTGGATCTTCGAGATAAACCACGGCGGTGATTCCCAAAGGAGATGCTCGGAGTCTGAGAAAACTTTGCAAGGTGGTAACGTCTTCCCACGGAAGGAGGAGTTCTGAGAACCGACCTTTGCTCTGTTGCCCTCGGTTGGCCGTCGATGATCTGTCTTACACTAGCAGCTTCTCACCGTCACTCCTTCCCACTTCCATCTGGAACACCGGGTGATCACCAGTACGCAGTCTGAGCTCACGCGACATGGCAGGCAAGAAGAATCATTTTCTGTTTCTTCCGTGTGAGTCGCGAGGCGACGACGTAAAGGGCAGGTGCTCTCGGCCTCTAATTCCAGCCAATACCGCCTAGGCCCAACTAGGAAAGGCACCAGAACTCGGCGAGTTCCTTCCATGTTCGTGTTCCTGTCTTTTGCATTTGCTCCTTCTGGATCCACTATCTTGTTAATCGCTGCTTCAGATTATGCACGTTTCTGTGCCTGGCTTTAATGACGGGAACTCTTGTCCCGTCGTCTCGACCTAATCAAGGGAAGTCGCGCCGCAGTGCTTCCCTGCATGGAGTAAGAACGGCCTGTCATCGGAGTCTTTGCCCTAGAATTTCCTCCTCAAAATAAGTTCCTTATCCCACCCAACCCCGACTAGGTACAGCACGTGCTGCCCGTGGCTTCCAGATCACGATCTCAACGGTCAACCCCGCCGACATCCGCGCCATCAGGGTCAGACTGCGACTGCCCTCCAAACCTGGAACGTCACCCGAACCAGTAGCAAAGGCCACAATGGATCTTCAGATGTCAGCATCGGCCCGACGCGACTGCCCCCAAGAACCAGGCTTGATACACGCTACCATCTATCATGGTGTGTGACGCCATTTTCAAAATGCGACTCCTCCTAGAAGAGGACCCGGAGGAAGCTTAGCAAGGCGACTGCTCATCTTACCTGAGGCACGTGGTGGGGCACCATCTCTGAACTGTATCATCATCTCGAGCCTGATGTAGGCATGTCTATGTCGCTTTATCTGGCTGAGGTTCCATCATGGTACACCACAGCACGCTCGGACCAGCCCCTTCAGCCTTCCGCTTGACCGTGACACCTCAGATGGGCGTGGGAGATATATATGCGTGGGTGTCATGGGCATGAAGCATGGCCAGCGGTTCTCAAATACCACGGTATGCTGCTAGCTTAACAAGGGTAGGGTAACCGCCGAGAGCACCCCCTGGTGCCGAATCTTCTGAAAAGCTTCTAGCGCCCTTCGCTAACACTTGTCAGGGCAGCCATGACGCTCCAAGGGTCGATGGAACAGGCCGTTGTTCCACGAAAGCTTCCACGCAGTAGCTTTCGATCTGTTCGCACAAGGGGCTCGAGGGGCCTCGGGGGCTCCCTTGCGTATGTCGCCTCATCCTTCCAAGGCATCGCAACCAATGCCAGAGATAGAGAGCTCGTCGGACCATTCTCGACCCATGGTGCCCGTGCTTCGCGGGTTGCACATCGACCCGAACATTGCGACCCCGTGAGAGTGGCAGTGTTCGTCACTGTATAGTCCAGGAGTGGTACTGGAAACGGCGCTGCACTTGTAGCCACATGGTTCTGCCAGTTCGGCACCATTACTCCTTTTGGCAACCCCCCAGCTTATTGCTGCTGAGAACTAACAGAACAGTCTGTCAGATGCCTTTTGAGATCGCTCCCACGGCGTCGCACGTCCCTCCAAAGAAATGAAGGCCCACGGCATTATTACGGCGAGAGAGCCTGGTTGCCACCACTTGCAATTCCATCGCCGGTTAGTCCAAGAAAAGCGAATCCGAGAGCGAATATGCACATTACCTCATTCGAACACGGGCTCAGTCTCTTGCACGGAACAAGAGTCTACCCAACATGTCTGACATAGCCAGTACGGCAGTTTGCAGATGGGCGTGCTGTTCAGTCGATCATCGCCGGCCACCGGCAGCCTGGCCACCGGTATAAGCTCGACTTTCTGCCGCACGGCTGTCCAGCCAATTGGCAAAATTCCGGTCCGTTCTGCTGACTTTAAACTCATGCGCTTCGCCTAGATTTGCATAGAGTAGGTATAATTCATGCGTCCTACCTAGCCTAGCGAGCTAACCTACACTACGCAGCGACCACACGACTACAAGGCCGTGCGTAAAAGCCTCTTGGGTTGTGAACATGGCCATTTGGCCGTTGAGTAACACGATTCATGGAGTGAGCGTCTGTATAAATGGGTAGGCTGGGCTAACGCTATCAAACATCCACGCTAATCACTGTCTGTGGCATGATTTAGAGCGACAGAGCCGTGGTTGCTGGCTATCTGGAATTTAGCTTCCACCTGGCGTCTGCCATCGTCATGGCCCCTGTTCAACTAAGATCTCGCATTCAACGTTCAACGGTACCTGGATTGCATGCAAACCCACCATGTATCTACAGTGTATATGTAGGCCGCTCAAACCGGACATTTCCCCTCAAATAGGTGAGTCTGGAATCTGCAACCCCATCACGTAAGGTACTACTACGCGTAGAGTATCATTGAGCCTTGAACAGCTCTTGTCACTTCGTATGTAACAGTTATTACGACTAAAGCATGACGCCATTACCTAAAATCTTGGGTCTATTCAGCCAATTTTCAACGTTCCCAGTAATCCGAACTTTCCACACATTGATATCAGAAGAGGAAATTGGCCAAACCCATCATATTACAATATGTTAAGTCAGCTAATGCCGCGAAGATCTGGTACGTCGTCTAAGATGGCCGTTAGCCTCATATGCCGGTACCCGACGTCACGTCAACCCGTTGCACAGTGATGAATGCCATCTCGTAATGGTGGGGAGTTCTACCTACCTCACATACAAAAGGTGTCTCGAAATCATCCAGTGAGTTCCCATTCACCCTTTCAATACTCATCACCAAGTCCAGGGCACGGAGCTCTCACCACAAGTTAATTCCAGACAAGAGGTCCGGTGTATGTTTGTATGCTTGCTGGGCCTTGTCAAGAGCAACTCGCCAACTATGATTAACATTGTGCGCCCTCACAGCTCTTCCTTTGTAAATATGTGTTACTGACTTGCTTATGCAGTTTTCTTTTTGGGAACTTACAAACAGGGAGAAGGGGGCTATTTCCCGTTGTCCGAATGTTAGTAACTTTATGTGTCCTTGCTTTTGTGTAGCATTTGAGCCTCTTCAAGGTATTCCACACTTGGTAGGCCAAGGGAAGTTCGGTTCGTAAGCCTATGATCCGTCTGGATATGCCATCAAAGCAGGTGCTTCTAATTGGAATGCTGCTTATGCTTCCTGCATCTAGGGTTCAGTTGTAGCCTCCGAAGACCTATAGTAGGCTCGACAATCCTCAACCAACTCAACCAATCCTGTTCTTGTTGTACCACTATATCGTTTCATAGGTTCAGACTTTACGCGGCGCTTCTTCCCTCTCTTCATTTCCCTTGCATTTCTACCCGTCCATCCGAACCGTTGAAAAATGATACTCCTCCTCCTGCCCTCCGCCTTCACCTCCTTAGCGGTTATCCACTGCGCCCACCCGTATCACTCAACGTCGACGCCACAAAGTTTTTCTTATTCAGTCGGGGGGGGGGAGGGGGGGGGGGGGGGGGGGGGGGTGGGGGGGGGGGGGGGGAGAATTTGCCAAAAATTCACTTGTCACCTTTTGAAGTTCACGAGACTTTGAATCCACCCTCAAAATGCGGTTGGAAGGATCGTCAAACATCATCAGTATTAGTGCCCTTGGCATGGGGTACTCGGTTTGCTTTCTTCAAAGGCACAGGTCGTACGGTATAGGATATGCTTCAGTGAAGGTGAAGCACAGCTACCCGTACTGTCAGGAGATCGACCGGCTCGACGGTCACAGAAACCGCCCGCATGGCTCGCAGTGCACGGGAGCGCGCAGGAACTTCCAGATTTGTACGCTCGGATCAAAGCATCATGCCTGCAAGAGAAGTACAAGCGTTTGCTTTATCCAGTTGGTATTTCTCCCCAAACCCCAGTGGTACACATATGCAAGGAAATATCACAGAAATTTTGAGGTCGTCACATATTTTCAGCCAAGCGGTGAACAGCGTCAGTTTCTTCCATTTTTGTGGTTCCAATCCCTCCCATAACCCCTTTTGCGTCTGTTCAATTACCCTTTGCGGTTCTCAACCCAATAAAATGCCGGATTGATGTGCCTTTACTACTTCACCTACGCTTCAGCCTTTTGAGTGGCTCATTCCGCGGTTTCTATGTAATTGAAGGGAAGAAAACGAAGCACTCGCCGGTCGGATCAACTTCTCACACACGCTTGATGTGACTAATCACATTTGAGATCTCTATTTCTTCAGTAGAATACTACCACACCTTCATGCCTGACCGCACCACACCACCACCTCGAAAAAAACGATGTTTGGCGGGTATGAAGACAGGTACTACGTGCCAGCTTCCATGGTACTATCCTACCCTCTTAAAGCGCCCCATCCGTACCATCCGTCCGTACCACTCCATCCACCACCCTATACAGATCACTGTTACGCGCACGGCAAACGACGAAGGAGCATATGTAACGTTCAAAGTCGAGCCATCATCAATGATCGTGTCACGTATTTATTCCCTTGCCCGCCCTTATCCTTTCGCTTAATTTTTACCCAGCACTTCAAGAACAAACCTTGGAGAAATGGGTTTGCCGGGCAGTGGTCTCGAGGAAGCGAATGAATTTTAACATACTATCTTCGTCCCCTTTCATCAGCGATGTTTTTGTGCATCTCAAAGTTTCCCAAAAGCCTGTTCAGTCACATAAACCTTGATTAAAGCAAGACCTGGATCAAGCGGGAAGGCCACGTAGAGGGTGCACTGCGCCAACAAGTTGGAGGGTATAATTTCTGATCGGCTTTGGTGTCCCAAACACATTTGTACTTCTCTTCCTCTATCTCTTTGACCGAAACTAACGGACTTTCTCTCCAATATGACTTTTGTGTGTTATTATCGCTAACAATTTCCGTGGCATCTACAAGAAATACATGCAGCCCACGATGATTTAGCGTACCTAAAAAGAATATCTTGTAGCATTTTACTCTTAGCGCGAAAGTCCGTTGGGCTCGGTCAAGGGGACTCAACCCCTACTATCATTCAATCTTAACAATCGGTGGTATTTGTTTTCGTTAATCGACTTGTACAAGTATGACTCCAGTATAGGAACCAGTCAGTCAGTGCAGTGTCGTTGGTGCTCTGAAGAGAAAGATGGAAACGAAGGCAGGGAGAAAAAGAGGGAAGAAAAAGAAAAAGAAGGAGAGAAAAAAAAAATTTTAAAATAAAAAAAAAGAAAAATAAAAAAAGAAAAATAAAGAAAATGAAAGAGAGCACAGAAATAACATAGAAGAAAGAGGGTGAGAGAAAACGAGTGAAAAAAGAAGGAGGGAGAAAGAGAGAGAACCGAGGGGGATGAGGAAAAGAGATAGAAAACAGGATGGGGAGAGAAATACGAGGGAAAGGAGATAAAGAGATGAAAATATAAAGCATGAGACAGACGAAACCAATCTTAGGAATTCGAAGCGACAAAAAAAAGGAAGAGTGACAAGAACGGGAGAAAAAAAGAGAGAGAGAGAGAAACGAAAAGGAGAAAAATAAGTAGGAAAAAGAAAAAGAAAGAAAAACAGAAAAACACCCAAAAAGAAAAAGCACAAGCAAAGGGCAAAGAATACTTTTGCATTGTTGACGTCAGATCAATAAACTATGTCAGTTGAGCATGCTACTTCATACACTACTAAGAGGACTACTCGCTGTTTCGATACAAAAAAAAACTGGCATCTATAACACATCGATAAGTAGCGGATAGATAGTCGGAGCACCGCCGGACTTTCGTAGTTTCGGCAACCCCCGAGACAAGAAGACGACAAGGAGCAACACCATGTTTGACTATGTAAGGTTATTTAGTATGCTCGCTGAATGACATCGGAATTTCGCTCTTCCTTCCAATGATGTACATCCTTCTTCTTCCTTTTTACAATCACATTTCCTCATCCTCACCGAGCCACACCAACCCAAAACAATGATACGTAAAGACTTCAGACGCTCCTTACTAATCCGGAAACCCAACCCGATCGTGTAACAGCAATGACTTTCGGAGATTATCACATGTCATCATGGCTGCTCCTCTCCTTCATATGTAGATGATGCACATAAGAGCGAGTGTATCACTCCCTTCACCCATCCACCACAGCCATCTTTTGTCTTTGGTTACACTCCCCGGCCTTGTGCCGGGTTCGTGTCGGGCTTGCGTGTCACCGTTGCAGCAGCAAGAAGTGCGTAGTCGGCCCGGTCCAGGAAGATCATATTATATTAGCCAGGAAGATGGTGGAGGCTGAAACAACCCCAAGGCCCCAAGGCCGTGGTTTTGTAAGAGGATGGGCAGGGAAGATAAGTCAGGAAAGACGACAAGGACAATAAATGCACGGTATGTATACATGAAGAGTACAATGTAATGGGGAATAAGGAGCGATGATGGGTGGCGATTGAGTTTAGCATTGCGAGCGAGGAGTAACCCTTCTAGTAGAGAGTGTACTCGTAATCAAGCTTTATCCTCAGGCTCCTTCAACTTTTCCTGTTGCTCCGTCCTCGGCGCAACAGCAAACAAAGGTGGTGCCGCTTCCACTTCTGGGAGCGGTGATACACCTCCCGCAGCAGCTTCTGGCGACTCTGATGCTTCGGGTCCGGCAGCACTGCCATCGTCATCAGCTTCAACGGCCTGGGCATGCTGGTCCTCGGGAATCTTAATCTCCAGAACATCAGACTGCTCGTCCGTTGCTGCGTCGTCAACGATCGCAACGTTGGCGGTATCAACAGCGACAGCCTCGGTGTCATCAGGCTTTACCGCCGCCTCAGGTTCTCCCTCCTTCGCTGGCTCCGCCTCAGGTGTCGCCTCAGGTTCGGGATCGGCTTCGATGGCCTCGTCACCACCCTGCGGCTTCTCTTGGAAAGTGAAGGCATCGGACAGGTTAACCGCCAGGAAAGTCTTGGGCAGTTTCACTCTGAATGAGGACAGTGAATGTCAGTAATAGTCCCAGTACTATGGTACATCAAGTTCAGGTGGACTAATGACTTACTGGTGGAACTTCGCCCTTAACGTCTCAATAACCTTCATCCAGTCCGCATGAGCCGTCAAGCTCCTGCGCGGAGCACAGCCAATGCAATGCTTGCTATCAAGCTGGACATCCAGCGGGTCAAAGACGTGACAGCCAGGGCTGATGGTGATTTTGATGCTGTAGTTGAAGGCGGGAGCGCCCGCCGCATCGGCTGGGGGGTCAGCGGGCATTTCGTACAGCTCGAACGAGATCTGCGAGAGGTAGTCGAGCTCAGGGATGGTGGCTCGCTTGATCTTGGTCTCCAGGCCGCCCTCCAAAATGCAGTTCAGCAGGGTGTAGATGTGCGACTCCTTGGTGAAGTAGATGAAGGACTTGGCTTCATCTGAAGCCTGCATTTCCTCGAGGTCCTTGACAATCTCCTTCAACAGGGGAAGAGAGGTCAGGAGTCCGATTTCAAGCTAGATAACGAGAAACATGTTAGTCATCCAATCCAAAATAGGAAGGCCATTTCTGAAGACGGGGCGCTTCTCACCTTTTCGCTGTCCGAAATACCATACTCCTGCGGGCAAATGAAGTCAAAGAGGACCTTAGCTAGCTGGTACAGCTCCCGCAAAGGTTCAAAGCGAGCATCTGTCTTGGCCTTGGTTTGGCTGTTGCCCCTGTGGAGGTGGAAGTACCTCTCCGGGAGCTCGGATTCCGGACCTGGCCCAGGTCTGAACCCATGTAAGAACGACCGTCTGCGGAAGATACGCTTGACGGTCTTCGAGTCGATCTTTTCTGCCAACGATGTCCCGCTCTCGGAAGGCTTGTGAGTTTCATTATCGGTGCTCGAAACAGGGGACGGTGACTTTGCATCCTTGCCTCCATTAGGGGGAGCCAGAATTCCGTAGTCCTCCTCAAGCATAGTCTTCGGTGGAGTAAACACCCATTCGAGGAACTGACGGTTGTGCAGGGCATCGAACTTCATGGTATCGTAAAGTTCCGAAATCTTGCTAGGGTCAACCTTTTCGCCGTCGCAGAACTCGGCGAACAGCTTCTCCCAACGCTCCTTGAACAGCTCGGCGTCCTCACCACAGCACCATCTGGCCTGGATGCTGTTCACCGCGTTCACCTGTGATGAGCCAAGTGACGACAGCGACGAGCCGGAAGTCTCACTGATCTTCTCCATACTAGGATTGTTGATCGCATTGAGAGAGTTCACAGCACCGCTGTAAAGCTTGGCATAGTTGTGCTGCATGACCTTGCGGTGGAAGTTCATGAGCTGGACCACGCGCGTCTGTACCTCAGATGGCTCAGGCATGTTCTCAGGCCAGGCAAACTGGGGCGGCCGCTCATTGCCCTTCCGCAGAAGACCCTTCAACTTCTTCTTCACCTTATCCATCTCGTCCTTGGCAGCGTTTGAGTCGTCAAGAAGGTCCTTACGGATGGTGATAAAATCGGCAGGTAATTCCTTCTTCTTGCAGAAGCTAGCCGCCCAGATCTGAGCGCTAGTAACGACACGACGCTCACTGCTGCTGAAGACGCGGACCTCCTCCAGGACTTCACGATTCATGAGACCAAGATCACTACGCATGCTCTCACCGAGTTCCTGGGCCTGATAGCGGGCGGAGTGTGTCGGCTCGCCGCCCCACTTCACAATGAGCTGAAGCTTATCCAGCACCAAGCTCTCCTCAGCAGCAGTGAACTTGGACATGGTGACGCCCGACAACGAATCGTGCCTCTTGGCTGGCCTACGAGGCTTGGGCTCACCGTCCTTGTCGACATTGTCACCTTCACCAGGGGCAACATCCTCCTTGGCCTCTTCGTCAAGCTTTTCGCTCTCCTTCCCCTTGTCTTCCTTCTTGGGCTTGTCTTTCTTCCTGAACATTGGCTTGATTTGGACCTTGGTACCAGCCCATCCGCCCTTCTTCACAAGGACGTTGCGGAGTGATCTCAGCTTGACGGGGTCTTCGATACCAGCCTTCAGGGCCACATCAACAGCATCAAGCACGCTTGCCAGCGCCGGCTCACCAATAAGGAGCACTTCTTCTTGGTGACCCTTGAGAAGCTGAATGAAGGGATCTGTGTGGAACGTAAACTTGTACTTCTGCTTCGGCGTACGATCAGCGTGGCGGATGACAGACACCACACCCTTGAGCTTCCAGCTAGGCTTAGGAGGAGGCGGCGGCGGCGTCTCCTCTTGCTCATGCTCATGCTCCTGTTCAGCAATAGCGATAGAAGCGAGCGAAGGGGTAGTGGGTAGCGTTGATGGCGCTGTGGGTGGTGCACTTTCTCCGTACTGGCTGGTGCGCGGGCTGCTCGGCTTGGTTGACAGCTTAGAGACAATCGAGGTCTCTGACTTGACGTGCGGCGGTGCATCGTGGTGTCTGGCATCCGACCTCTGCTTGTCCAAGCTCGCCTTGCCCTGGGCTACCGCCAATGCGCTGAGTTCCTTCTCCTTATTGATGAGGGCTGCGCGAGCGGCAAGAGGATCGGTCACCTCAGAGATGGCAGGCGACGGGCATGGCGGAGTCATTCCACCCTTGCGCTGCTTCTCGCTAATAAACATTTCCCTGAGTATTTTGGCGCACTGGTTGTAATAATCCTCGTTATCTTTGACGAAACTCCAGCCGTTCACGTCAATGACATAGCTCTTGCCCCCCGCGCGCAATAAGTCGAAACCGCAAACGCGTTGTCCGAATGCTGTGCTGATTTTGCTCGCAATTTCCTTTTCCTCGTCGCTCAAGGCTGTGACATAGCGCACCTCTTTTCCATGCGTATTTCTTCGCACAACGCCATCCACAACGGGTGACTTGCGAGTCTCAGCGTGGCAGTATGTTGGTCCAACGGTATACGCCTTCACGTCCTCGGCGTTATCGACCTGCATGAACTTTTCGTAAATGAAACTCTCGTCGGGTTGAGTGATGCACCTGGGCACGTTGAGATCCTCCACATATTCACTGCTCTTGTTGCCGATCTTGCGGAAAAGCTTCCTTGCACCACCGCCAGCGTAGGAAGGGAAGTAGATAATGATATTATGGTCTTCACCACTCGTGGGCTTCTCGACAAACGGCTTTTTGATCAGCGTTCCATCGACAGAGAGAACATCGCCGTTTTCGAGGAGCTCGATCTTGCGCGGCGCGACCTTCTTGGCGTGCTCTGGATCCGTATTAGTCGGCTCAAAATGGACACCGCTGACGTCCTTGATGAGCTTGCAGATGTCGGGAGTCAAAAGGGAAGGGCCACCGTCCCGGTTCACTTCTATGCGCTGAGGGGTGGGGACACTGATGCGGTCCAAGAGGCGAAGGCAGAGGCGGCGGTCCCAGAGTATCTTTTGCATAGGGACATCGTTAACGCAGAAGGGCTTGCGTGCCTTGACGTAGGCGATGGCTTTTTCAAGGGGGAAGCCGTCGGAGTAAAACGAGATTAAATAGTCACACATAGGCCAGTTTTCGACCTCTGCATTACCGCCAAACAGTTAGTCATTGTTTCGTCCGTATACATCCCGTAATAGCGCAGGGTTGACGCACCTTCATCAAGAATAACTTTATCGCCAAAAACACAAACATCAAATTCGCCGTTCTGAATCAATCGGTTCAGAATATTTCTGCTGGGCTTGCTTCTCGCCTTCACATCCAAGGCACACACACCGATAACACCGTAGGGCGCAGGCTTGTGCTCCTCCTTGGGAGGCCGGTGTTCATGGCCTGATACCACTCTTTCACCATTGGGACTCTGACCTCCGCTAGCAGCGGTACTACCACTGAATCTGCGCTTAGCCCTGCTCCTTGACCTGGGTGGAATCGCTCGCGGTGTAGGTGGTGTGCCGTTAGCAACAGCAGTGTTCACAGGAGCTGGAACACCGTGGCCGTGAGCCTGCGAAGTATGGTGATGGTTTCCCCTGCTCTGGCCATTCTTGAGCATGTCGCCTATCTGCTGAAAATGCGATTCCCGCGGCGAGAGCTGGTGGGTGCCTGGCGCGCCTTGGCTTCCCGTTGTAACGGTGGTTGTCGAGACGCTGGCTTCTGCAGCCTGGGCGGTGTTGGCAGGTGGGATGACTCCCGATTTGGAGGGGGCGGAGGAAGACATGAAGCCTGTTACCACTCGGACAGGGCCGGTGGCGCCGTTGTTGCTGCTGTTTTCGGAACTGGGAACACCACGGGCCGAAGCCAGAGAGTACATGGACGAAATACTCTTTCGCTTGTTGCTGTCTGTTTGGCTGTACTCGGAGCCAAAGAAGGACGAGTTTCGGCGGCGAGAGTGGTAGGGGTATTCGCGTTGGGTTGGGGTAGTGGGATTCTGCAGAGCGGGATCGGGGAGTTGGCGTTGTTGAGGTGATTCGGGTACGGGGGCGTTGCCGTTCGTGTTACCGGTCCCGGGGCGTAGACGGCGAGTCTCCGAGTCTTCGATAATAGCTGAACCGGAATTAGTGACGACAGTAGTGGAGCCGGAATGGTTATGACTCTGACCTTGATTCTGGCCGTTATCGCCGGCGGCAAATGCAAGATCTCGGGGAGAAAACAAGGGTGGGACCGCGGAGGCGCTGCCAAAGCTGCCGGGCACATGTACTCCACCTCCCAAGTCCGAGTATCCCTGACTATTGTTTGCGTCGCTCCAGGCGTCCGAGATGAAGGAGCGGAATGAGTTGGACGATTCGCGGCGGCTGTGCGAGAGCGACGTGCGTGGGCTCTTGAGTGCTAAAGACGACGATGCTTGCGGCAGGGCGGCGGGCGGGGGCATGGACAGATTGGCTCGATCAGCGTTGGTCTCGGTGGTGCCGGGCTCGACGTGTCTGCTCTTGCGGCTAGCGATGCTGTTGGCAAAGGAAGAGGCGAGACTCTGAGAGAGGGAGTGTGAGGCCGATCGTCTGGTTTTGGCCCTTCCGTTCTGGCTACCATGGCCATTGCCGCTGCCATTGTTGATGGGGATGGCGCCGGGGACTGCGATGCTCGAGGAAGGTGTGCTCGCCATGTCTTCGGTTTCTTTGACAGGCACGTCCAAGCCGCCGGTTTCTGCTTCTGGTGTTGTGACAGGAATGCTGGGGTCCTGGTCCGGATGGGTGAAAGAGGAAGCTTCGCTGTCGGCGGACAGTCTCGTGTCGAGGGTAGGACGATCCGCTATTTGAAGGGCTTCCATGGCTGCTGCGGGAAGCTGCAGGTGCAGCCTATCGCTTTATATATGGTCGGCGATAGCAGTGCAGTGGTGGTGGTCGGATGGACTGGACTCGATGTTGGGCGTCGCTTAGATTGGAAGAAACTTGGAACTGCAGTTCTTATTTGGTGGATGTTTAGACTAGACCGAAAAAATAAATTAGATCGATTGGGGCCCAATGGATTGACAGCCGTAAGTGTCGGCGATGGGAGATGAGGATGTCAACCTGCCTTTGATCTTTTTTCTTTTCTTTTGCCCCAGATAGATTGATCGACGTAGCCAAAACCTTTAAGCTGTCATCCAAGCACAGCTAATAAGCACAACATGTAATCATTGATATACCCATTGGGACACAACTGGACAAAAGTGGATAGTTTTGTGGCGACACGGGGAGGGACAAGAGCCAGGTAGCGCAACCTTGAATGATGCCCAGGGGTTGTTTGCGCGGGGCCAGCTCAAAGAAAGGGAAAAAAAAAAAAAAAAAAAAAAGGAAAAAGGCGGCACGAGGGGGATTTCCGTAAACGGACCCAGCAATACTACTAAGACTCCGGTGCAATGGGGCGGATCCGGATGCACTTAGACCGTCAGAATTGGGACTCTACACGTACCTCGGGTAAACATAAACAACGGAACCTCTCTGGTGATCGACAATGATGGGTACAGAAGAGCCCATTGGGACTTATCCCAGCTAACTAGAATATACCATGACTGGCGACTACCAAATTTCTCTCTTGTCAACCTTGCTGGTGTGAAATAACCAAAGAGAAGGTCCAGAGGACAACTGGAAGTGAGCCGTGAAATGGAAAGCCGAGGGTGGGTGTCATTGCGAACTGGATGGTGTGGTGGACGAGGTGGGTTCGATGGACGGGATGACGCCTGCGTCCAGCATTCCACGCTGCGTGACAACTGAAGCAGACAGGGGACGTGCTTTATTTCACAAGCCTGAACTTTGCCCAGTTGGTGGGGCAGATGGTGGGGTTTGCAAACTACTACACTACGCAATAAGTCTTACAAAGTATAAAGTCTCTGTCGTGTATAGACTTTTATGTTCGACTTTGAAACTCCATCATAAGGGGAAGCATGAAATGTAGGATACAGTAATATTGTTTCACTGCAAGGAATCGTCCACCAACAGATGTACACAGTAAAACGCCTACCGCGTTTGGAGTACAGTGCATGTGTGAAGCATTGCAAGGAAGGTGTCTCCAGTCTCGATTCTCTTTTCAATCCCTCCCTTCCCAGAAAACCGGAGATAGTTCTTGAGATATCTGATCCACCCGCAAAACATACTCTAGGCATCCACGACGGTCAATTGATCCAGATTACACCACATTTTAAGGTTAATGAGCATCAAGTTGAACTCCATCGTAAAGGTCAAAGACGGGATGGAGAACGGTAATCCCCGTAAAAGCTGCAAATGCGGCCGGGATCGCATGAGGTTCGTACACAGTGCCGGATTTAAGCTCTGTGGGTCCTAACCAGACAGCTGCCCCACATGCGTCCGCTTTCATGCTACCCCATATGACAAGGCAGACCAATCACGCAGTGCTCTCAATTGCCTGCCACAACTGACCCCAAACTGTGGCTGAAAATTTCTGGTCCACCGCGACAAGGCTACTATCATCGAAAACTTCGACTGCGACTTTCAAGGCTTTGCAAGGCATTCGCGAACAAGCAAGACATCGTGGTAGTTGGCAAGCACATGCCACTCGACGACATCATGCCGCATTCCGATCGCGAAATCACATCCACCAAGCGGCAGAAGCTCAATGCCTCTGTCGTCAAGTCCAAGGCGCCTCAGAAGAAGGGTTCCTCCATCTTTGCTCCCTTCAGAGTACGTCCCTAACAAGTTTGCGGTGGCTGCTGAGTATAAACCAGATATACCCGGTCGCATGGAAGTCATGAAACTAACAACGAACTCACCACTCATAGACTGTAGGCTTGGTATCTCCAACAAGCGTCCCCTTTACGTCCATCCCCCTCGGCAAGACTACCTTCCAAATCACCACCTCCGTCGGCCGCTCCCTCCAGACCTATGATCTAAAGAGAGGTCTCAACCTCGTCTTTGTTACCCGCCCCCAGACTCCCGCCGACATTACCGCGACAAATGCTTGGAAGGAGAAAGTATACGCCGCTTGGGGTAACCCTCAAAATGGCGAGTCCCAAGGTATCTGGGTCTTCCAGCGCGGAAAGAAGGTAGCTGAGCTCGAGCTGCCCGCCGACCTCGACCAGCCCATCAAGCAGATCCTCATTTTCGGTTCATGGATTGTTGCATGCGCCCAAACCCGCCTCGAAGTATGGAAGTCGGCCACCCTCGAACACTACACAACCATCTTTTCCGTAGCCGCAAAGAAGGGCGACAACGAGCTTACCGGTGGCGTTGTCAATATGCCTACCTTCCTCAACAAGATCTTCGTCGGTCGCAAGGACGGTTGGGTAGAGATTTGGAACGTCAGCACCGGCAAGCTCATCTACACCATCCTTCCACCCAGTCCCGACGCCGGCTCCGTCACCTGCATGGAGCCTACCCCGGCCCTTTCGCTGCTCGCCATCGCATACTCGAACGGCCCTCTCGTCATCCACAACGTCCTTACCGACAAGTCCTCCCTTAAACTGATGGCCGGATCCGAACACGCCCCCGTTACAAGCATCTCCTTCCGAACCGACGGTCAGGGTGCTGGTCAAGATGGTACAAAAGACGGTGTCATGGCTACCGCGACAAGCATTGGTGGAGATGTCACATTTTGGGATCTCAACAAGGGCGGCAGAGTGATGGGTGTGCTCCGGAGCGCCCATAACCCGCCATCACACACCGACAAGACTGTGCGCGGAGGTATCAGCAAGGTCGAGTTCCTCCCAGGACAGCCCGTTATCATGACCAGTGGTTTGGACAACTCGCTCAAGTCCTGGATCTTCGACGAATCGCCCTTCTCGCCCGTCCCCCGTATCCTTCACATGCGCAGCGGCCATGCTGCCCCCGTCAACTGCCTGCAATTCTTGCCAACTGATTTTGATGGCGCCGAAGCTGGCAACAAGTGGCTTCTCAGTGGTGGCAAGGACAGGAGTTTGTGGGGCTGGAGTTTGCGCCGCGATGGCCAGAGCTCCGAGCTCAGTCAGGGTGCTCTTCGCAAGAAGGCCAAGAAGGTTGGTATTCTTGCCAACACCGCCCTCGGTAGCCACGGCCCGTCTACAACTCTGGACGACCTCAAGGCTCCCGAGATCACATGCATCGCCTCCTCGCTCAACCGCGATGGTGGTATGGGCGCTCTGCCCGGCAGGCAGGTTATCTGGGACAAGGGCAACGACAAGAGCAGGCCGACCAAGTCTGAGCTTGCTGCTATGACCGGCTGGGAAAGCGTCGTAACAGCGCACAAGAACGACCCCTGGGCTCGCACCTGGTTCTGGGGCCGCAAGCGTGCTGGTAGGTGGGCGTTCAAGACCGGTGATGGCGAAAACGTTTCTACCGTGGCTATCAGCCCCTGTGGCAGTTTCGCCCTTGTTGGCTCCGTCGGTGGTAGCTTAGATATGTTCAACCTCCAGTCCGGCCGTCACAAGCAACGCTTCCCCTCCCGACTCACTCCCGCCCAGATGCGCCAGTTGAAGATGCAACAACTCAAGGCGCTCGACAAGGTGAGCCAGCTCGAAAAGCGCGCCTCCTCCAAGAC
Organism: Neurospora sp. FGSC 6877; assembly: GCA_009805295.1. Taxonomy (NCBI): domain Eukaryota; kingdom Fungi; phylum Ascomycota; class Sordariomycetes; order Sordariales; family Sordariaceae; genus Neurospora; species Neurospora sp. FGSC 6877. Next base: position 38,925 of record RAON01000104.1, on the reverse strand, counting down.
CTCCTTTGCCCCCGGCGCGGGCAAGCACACCAAGTCCGTAACCGGCATCGTGGTCGACCCGCTAAACCGCTTCGTGATCTCCTGCTCTCTCGACGGCACCGTCAAGTTCTGGGACTTCGTCACGGGCAACCTGGTGGACGAGATCGACTGGGCGCCCATGGTGCAGATCACGGGCTGCCGCTACCACGCCGGCAACGACCTGATCGCCTTCGCGTGCGACGACCACTCGATCCGCGTCGTCGACATCGAGACCAAGCAGACTATCAGGGAGTTCTGGGGCTGCCGCGACACCATCAACGACTTCACCTTCTCCAACGACGGCCGGTGGATCGTGGCCGCCTCGCAGGACCGCGTCGTCCGCGTCTGGGACCTGCCGACGGCCCATCTCATTGACGCCTTCCGGCTCGAAAAACCCTGCACCGCCATCGCCTTCTCCAATACGGGCGAGTACCTCGCCGGTGCCACTGAGGGCGAGCTGGGCGTGCACATATGGACCAACAGGACGCTGTTCAAGCACGTGCCGACCAGACAAATATCCGAGAAGGACATTGCCGAAATCTCGGCCGGACCTACCAGCTCAGGCGAGGGTGGTCAGGGTCTCATCGAGGCGGCGTTCGAGGAAGAACAGGATGACGAAGAAGATGAGGGCGTGTCCGCGCCGGTCCTCGACCAGCTCAGCGCCGACATGGTGACGCTCAGTCTGGTGCCCAAGAGCAGGTGGCAGACGCTGCTGCACATCGACCTTATCAAGCAGCGCAACAAGCCCAAGGAGCCGCCCAAGGCGCCCGAAAAGGCGCCTTTCTTTTTGCCTTCGCTCCGTGATGGGACGACGAACCCACTGCTGTTGACGGAGGGCGAGAAGAAGGATGAGGAGGAGAGCCGAATTTCGAGGTTGACCCAGCTCGAGACGACGAGGACGTATCAGGCGTTTACGGCAAAGTTGTTGGAGGGTGCTGAGACGGGTGATTGTAAGTTTTCTTTTTCCTCTCTTTACCGCCCCATCCCCCTTTCCTTTCCTTTTATTTGTTTACTTACATTCCCCGCAACAGACACCCCCTTCATCACCCACCTAAAATCCCTCTCCCCCTCCACCGCCGACCTCGAACTCCGTTCTTTATCCACTGGCCTCGACTCCGAGTCTGACGACAACGAACTCCTCCACTTCATCCGCGCCATGACTCAACGCCTCGCCCAACGCCGCGACTACGAGCTCACGCAAGCGTGGATGACGGTTTTCTTGAGGTTGCACTTTGACGTGATCATGGAGAGCGAGACGCTGCTGAAAGAGCTGGGCAAGTGGAAGGAGCAGCAGGAAAGTGAAAAGAAGCGGTTGGATGATCTTGTGGGTTACTGTGGTGGTGTGGTTGGGTTTTTGAGGAGCCCTAGGACGTAAACCAGGGGGAAGAAGGAGGAGGGGGGGGGGGAGGAAGGCCTGCATAATGGCTGTTTTTGAGTGGCTGTGAAAGATATGAGCGGATCTATATGATAGTATTTACATGATTTTCTTGATGGATGGATGGGAAAAGTGGGATAAATAAAAGAGTGATATCCAATACCAGAACGTGTCGTCCCATGCCAATTGGTTCTACTCTTGTTTGTGGATGACAAACGCTTCAAGGGTAGGTATATACTGGTAATGAGGAGTCTATTACGTCTTGTTCATTATCAATCTGGATGATCTGAGTCAGTTCCCTATTAACCCTTTACGGAAGGTGTTTGTAACTCGTATTGACCGTTAACAATTTATCGGATGGTAATAGGACACTTTGCTAAGGGAACATGTTTGAAACGCGCATGGTTATCGACTGGTTACGAGATACTTCCGATAATGTTTGGTAAATGGCATTCCATTTGTTGCAAACAAGTAGTTGACTGGTTTTGACCAAGCTCCATTTCCATACCTGGTTTTCTCCGACAGTCGCTCTTTCCTTCTTCCTCTTCGTTTCTTTCTTTTTTTCCTTCTGTCGTTTTCTTCTAGGGTGTTTGACTTAATGTTTCTCATTCTACCTTGTTTCGTCTGGACCTCTTCGGGACTTCTTGGCAGGTCTTCATCTTTTTCGATTACCGACACTTTCATGAACCGATCATCTGTCACAATATAATGAGTGTCGCCGCGAATTAGCTTGGAAGTGATACCGATACAAAGTAACCACAATTTAACGCAAATGAAGTAACAGAGACTATGCTCGAGAAGCTAAATACGCGAAGTAGGTAATAAATTGCTGTTGCTTTAGCTACTAATGTCTCTGTGTTTTGTTCTGTTTGTTGTGTGTTTTGTTTTGTAGTATGTATGGGGGAAAACCTTATTATGACTTTAATTCTCCCACCACCTCACATGCCCTCCTCTCACTTCCAAGCCAGTACACTCCCACTCCTTTCTTCCATCTCTGACCCCTCTTACAACAACCAAAAAAACAACAAAAAAACACGCAAATACTTACACGCAAAAGAGTGAGAGAAAACTCAAGGACAAAGAAGAAACAGGTTGCAGGAGCAACCGGAACTTCAACGCATCGGTCTTTTCTCCTTGCTGGCCGGGCCAACCTTGCCATCACCAATGGTCAGAACCTACAACTCTCACCAAAGCACCAAACACACTGCCAATCCCACTGAATCGCTCACTCCTTCTCCTCTCCTCAGCCCTAAACAACCTCTCCTCAAAATCCAGCATTGTCAATGGTCCACCACCGGTCGATGAGGAATCCTAATCCTAGTTCCCTCCCTCCCAGCCGACCCAGCTCCTGGGCATGGCTCTCCAAATCTTGACCTCGCCACTCCTCAAATCATCGAGCTTGAAGCTCTCGACCTTGACCTTCTTGCTCTCCCTGCCCTGTTCCCACACCCTGACCTTCTTCTTGGTGCCATCCCACTCGGCCACGATACCGACGTGGTCCGGCTTGCCGACCTCCATGCTATACTTGGCATGCATGGCGCCGTGCTTGCCCTGGAACTTTGCGTTTCTGATGGAGATGATGTCGCCGGGGCGGATCTCGTCGTTCTGGGTGGTGCTGGCGTTGGCCAGGTTGGAGTACACCAGGGCGCCGTAAGCGCGCGTGCCGACGGGCAGGAGGGCGTCCTTGAAGGGACGGAGAAGCTCGTAGATCAGCGCTTGGGGAGTACCGTCACCGACGACGGTGTCCTTCTTGCCGGACACGGCCTCGCTGATCGCCCGTCCAAAGCGCTCGTAACTCTGTTCAAGCTGGTCTTGACGCAGGGTGCGGGGAGGGGGTTCGTGGCGCTGCTCAAGCTCGACGTCGGACGGGTCATGAGGGTTGAAGCGGACGGTGATCACGGTCTGGGAGTAGTCCTGGAACAAGACGTAAATGTCCCGTGTGACAATAGTCTTACCGGAGTGGGGATCAGACGCGGTAGACTCCTCAGACTCAAAGAGGATATCTTTGCGTCCGTGAAGCGGTGGAGGAAGGCTCTTGGGCTGTAGCCACCAGGTCGACTGGCTGGCGAGGTCGATGTCATTAGCAACGAAGCCTGATTCCATCGAGGGCCGCGTCACATCTACCGACCGCCGGACATTGGAACGCGCAACATCCATCGACTGCCGGGTTGATGGGCGGCCACTACTGGGAGGCGCCGGGGGAGGAGCCCTTGGATTTTGAGGGGTTCCATGGAAAGGGGTCTCAGGAGAGTATGGCTCAGACAGAGGCGAAGTAGGCAAAGGGAATGACGGTATCGAGGATGTTCCGTGAGTTGGCGATGAGTAGTTGTAAGGGTCGAAGTCTCCTTCCTCGTATCTAGGCATCTCTTGCGTCGGAGGAGGTGGAGGGGCCGCACGTGGCACGTCGACAGACTTACGGCTCTCTACTGGAGACATGAGTGGAACAGGAGGGGGGCCGGCTCTCGGTGGTGATGTCGGGGGAAGAGGAGGTGGGCGGGAAACGGGCGACCGTGGCGACGCGGGACCGTCAAAGCTCACATCACGTTGGTGAGACTTCAACGCATCCTTATGGGGAACAGAGGACGCAATATCCGTATCGTAATCACCTTCGTACTCGGTAACCTCTTCTTCCACTTCATTATCGCCAGTGGCCCTTCCAGGAGACAAAGGCTGGCGCTGGTGGAATGATTCCGTGGTCGGTGTCCTTGGAGGCGCTGCCGGGGGAGGCGGGGGAGGAGCCCGGTTTACGGGGACCATACCGGGAATCGGAGGAGGCAACCGACTTTCACGCTTGGCTGACGGTGAAGCAGGAGGGAGGGGAGGGGATCGAGGAGATGCCTCGTAGTACGACTGACGTCTGCCCTGTGAAACGCCTGGCGAGGTTGGGGGTGATACCGGGGGAGGGGGCATCTGTGGTGTCGGCGGAGCAAGAGCCGGAAGGGGCGGCGGCGGAGCCCGAGTTGTATGCGACGTCTCACCAGCGCGCGGAGTATCAGACTCATCCTGGGGTCTTTCCGAGAGCTCGTCATCTGATGCAGAGCCTTCACTGGGCGAGAACGTGGCCGATGCAGTCGGGGGAGGGGGAGGCGGACGGGCTGAACCAAGTTAGTAAGTTATTTACAGCTATCGTCAACGGAGAAGCTTACCCTCGGTAGGAACAGGGGGCGGAGCTGGTCTTCCACCGGGCACAGGAGGTGGTACCCCGGGATCCCTCGAAGGCACTGTCATTCAAGTTAGTATCGTCAGTTGGCAAGGCCACTAAGTGTCTGAGACTTACAAGACGGAGGTGCCTGATGCGGCGTCGGGGCTTCAGTCTCCTCCTCTTCCTCTTCATCCTCTTCAGACACCGGCTGTTCCGGTTCGACCTGCTGAGGAGGACGAGTGGGCGGCGGCGGCGCATGCAAGGGCGAACGGGGCTCCTCGACTTCGGGGGAACGCACAGGTTCCGGTGCCCGGGACATACCAGGGAGAGCCATCATGGTCGGGATAGGAGGCGCACGCTGAACCGGGGAAGTGGGCTGTTCTTCGGATTCCTCCACCTTCTCAGGAACGGGCTTCTTCTTCTTGGGCAGCATAGGAGGCGGGCCGCCAAAGAGGGAGATGCCAGGCATTCCGGGCAAACCCATGCCGCCAGACATCTTGGCCATTCTAGCACGCAATTCCTCCCTACGCCGGACCTCTGGGTCAATCTCTTCTTCCTCTTCTTCCTCCTCCTCATCTTCTTCGTCCTCTTCCTGACCAAGCTTGGCATCTTCCTGCTTAGCGGCAGTAGCAACATGCTTGTGCTCTTCAACCTCCTCCTTTTCAGTCAGATCTTCTTGTCCCTCCGTTGTCTCACCGGCGCCAGACATGTCGGCCTCGTTGCCATCATTGGGCTCAAGACCGAAGTTTGACTTGCGTCTGGGTGCTGGCGCGCGTGGTTGGTGAGCCTCATCCACTGACTTTCTTACAGTTTCTTCGGTGTCGTGTCTTTCGAGGGGTACCGCGGCGGGTTCGCCCTCCTCGGCGGCTTCATGGGTCTCAACCTTCTTCTTGACGGGCTTCTTGGGCTTTTCCTTCTTGGCCTCATGTCGAGCAGCCGTCTCCATCTGCTGCTTCTGCAGAAGGGCCAGGCGCTCCTTGAGACTCAGCGGCTTCGGCTGATCCTCCTCACCTTCTCCCTCGTTCGATGCAGAGGCAGCGGCAGGGACGAGACCTGCCTTGGCAGCATTCTCTTGGGCTTGAGCCTCTTGTTCCCTGATCTCCGGATCCTCATCACGGCGGTAGATCTTGGCAACAGGGGCTTGCTGGGGAGGAGGAATGTAAGCGTTCCTACTGGGAGGAGGCGCAACAAAGGGCTTCTTGATGAAGTTGGCGCCAGAGCTCAAACCGGTAGGCTTAAAGGGGGCAGGGGGAGGGGCCGCAGCTTTGTTGAAGGCAGCAATGCGATCCTTGAAGCTCGAGGGTTTCTCTGCGACGGGGGGAGGGCCGCTGGGCTTGGATTGCTGCTGTTGCTGTGTAGGGGCGGGCTTGGGAGGCGGAGACGTCACTCTCGGAGCTTCGGCAGGCTGCGGGACTGCCTGCGGAACTGGCGGCGGAGGAGCGGATGTCTGAGCAGGCGGAGCGGGCTTGGGGGCCGGGGGTTCGGCAGCTGGTGCAGGTACAGGCGGAGCGGCGGAAGCAGCAGGAGTAGGCGATGGTGAGCGCACTGGTTCAGGAGTAGGCTCAGGCTCCGGGGAGACTACTTGGTCGGGAGCGGCGACATGCTCAGGCTCCTGCTTGGCAGCACGGGTTGGTCTTGTTGGGCGGGGCGGAGCTTGGGGTTCGTAGCGTTCGACGAAGTTGCGAGGGAAGATGCCCTCTTGCTTGACGCCGGCATCGTCGACGTATTCTCCGCCATACCAATCGGCGTCCTCCTCGTCGGTAACGGTAATGATCTGGCCGGCGGGGAAGTTGAGATCGTCCTCGTGACCCGAGGCGTACTCGAAGATGGCCTTGACCTTGAACAACGACATGATGAAGCTGCAGTTGGGAAATCAACCCAAGCGGTCGGAGTGTCGTTGTGTCGAAGTCAAGTAAGATCGGGGGGAGTTGCGTGAGTGGGTGCGGGGCGGGCCCTGCGCAGGAGGCAGCAGCAGTAGGTAAGCTGCAAACAGACGTCGTCGTAGCGTCAGGTAGGTAGCACGATGTCAGTTGCTGGAAGCAATAGATGGTGTTAAATTCGTCTTGTTGAAGCGCGGATGGATGGCGACAGCGAAGCCCATGTGTTGGAGATTCGGTTGCCGGAGACCCGTCACTTTGATGAAGCTCGAAGTGGAAGTTGAAGAGAGAATCAATGGCTTGTTGCAGTGAATCAGGCCTCGGGATGACGCGGGGGAAGAAACACCTCGAGCAGCGGACCGGGAAGCAGCAGTGACAGCACAGGCGGCACTGGCATTGATCGATGAGCACCTGGGACCGACGCAAGCGCAGGCAGCGCATTGAGTGCATCAGGCGTTAGGCGGGCACCTCTCTGGATTGGACAGTGCTAGCCGGGCAACTACAGATGGGTGGACTGGGCCGTCCCTGCTGTCGCATTGGGGGGCTTCATGTGTTTCCACTTCACAATATTGCTGCGCCGCCGGGTCACTGGACTTGCTCCGAACTCCGTTCTCTTTCTCTTTGATGGTCACCCAAAGTCATATGCCCGTCTCGTATAGGAGACTTTGTGAGATGCTGCTGCCAGGTCTCTGTTTTGTGGTCTCTTGACCGAAGATGTACTGTGTAATACCGCAATGTGTTCAACGTACTAAATAACTTACACAGTCAAGTTAGGCTGATCTCCCTAGCTCCAGCTTCGACGTCAGCACCTGTACTGACTATGGGGCATTTCGTGCACACTTCAACTCGACATTACATCTTTCCATGCTCCGACATTTCGGGAAAGGATTCAATCTGCACATTACAGATAATCTAATGCTTGAGACCGAGCATGATGAATCAAGTAGAAACAGGAGGTTCGAGATGCACGCATGCACATTGCGGGAATAGCTGGGATCATGGCTTACATGAATGCGATGGATCATGCAACCTATCAATCTGTTGCTAGTGTTTTGCTATGTAACATCTGACCCAAAGAGTGTGAGATGAAACCGAGGGAGGGACATGCGGTAGTCCCAAACATGGAGACAAAGCACTGCCCTCCCCAACAATGAGGCAGTACACTACACCGGATGCTAGGTATGAGACATGGGTTGCTCCCTTTCTGAGCTCTTCTGTGGAGGCAGCTCAAGATTGCGCGTGGGGCTCATTTGCCAATACTGTATTGCCTGCCGCAACCTGAGCTTTGGATGATTATCTTATCGGCCATTCCATCATCGCATGGAAGCTTTTGGATGTTTCAAACAACGACTTGAACATTGCCTCACAGGACATCAGCAACAGTTTGCGACCGAAGCCATAAAGCCTCTACCGACCTCTCAACTCAACAAAACCCAACTCGGTTCAAAAACTTGCGCACGCTACTTGGCAAATAATAACACTAAACACCAGCCAAAATGTCCTCATCAACCCCCTCCAAACCACCAAAATCCATCCTCAAAAAAACCACCCACCAAACTGGCTTCTCCCAGTTACCCTCACCCACCGAAACCTCAAACCAGCAGCGCGACTACATCCCCCCGCGCCCCCTCCCCGTCTCAATCCCCGACTTGTCCTCCCTTCCCACCGAACAGCGTCTCGCCCACGAACAAGCCCTCCTCCTCCAACGCTTATCCCAAATCGAGCTCAAGCCCGCCATCCCCCTCGAAACCATCGAACTCCTCTCCTCCTTCCCCTCCCTCCGCCCACCTTCTTTGCATCCCATCAACAACCTCCCCCTAACCGCCGCCAACCCTCCCCCCCACGACGTCACCCAGTTTTTGCGTCTGGTAGCCGACTTCACGCCCATGGAATATTTGGAATTAATCGAGGAGCGCAACTGCCTGGGTGCATGCGGGTACGTGCTCTGCCCCCGCAAGAGAAGGCAATATGAGGGGGAGTACAAGATTATCATGCGGACGGGAAACATTGCGCGGACAGAGGATTTGAACAAGTGGTGCTCGGATGAGTGCGCGGTTAGGGCGCTTTATGTGAAGGTGCAGTTGGATAATCCGAGTTATGTGACGGATTTGGAGACGGGGAGGAGGGTGGTTAAGGTTGAATTGAGGGAGGAGAAGAAGCCGGCGGCAGCGGCGAAGACTGGAGAGGATGGGAAGGAGAAGGTTAAGGACGAGGCGACAAGTATCAAAGAAGCGGAGAAGAAACTGGCTGCTGACCTGGCGAGACTGGATCTCAACAGGAAGGCCGAGATTTCGGACAAGGCTGCGCAGATGCAGAGGGACGCCGACGCTTTGGCGGTTGAGAGAGGCCAGGGCGGCGGGAAGCTGGACAGGCTGCTAGCCGGTCAAGGTGTTGAAGTTACGATTCGGGAGAAGCCAACAACAGGTCCGGCAAAAGCACCGGATCACACCAAGGCGTCTTCTCGGAAGAAGGGCTCGCAAGATGCCCATCAGATGGTTGAGGGTCATAAGCTTACGTTTGGCACTGATGCCAAGAAGCAGGAAGCTGCGAAGAAAGATGGCAGCGAGAGCGAAAGCGAAGGTACCGATGATGATGATGATGATATTAATGACTATCTGTCGAGACGCATCCAAATATCGATGTAATCCAGGCAAGGAAAAACATTTACGTTAGGATGTAGAATTGGGGCAGAACCTGGACAGCCATAGCATTTACAGACCAACGGTTTTAGAGATACCCACCTAGAGTTTACTATTGTTCATTAGGCCAACCAAGAACGTGAAGCCTATGTAAAATACCCAGAAGGGCATTTTATGGCTGTCCAAGCCCCGGACATAGAAATACTGCGAGTTAGCATATCACCAGGACTGGGGGGGGGGTACCTTGATGGCGCTGATCCAAGAACCGGTGGCGGAAGCGAACTCCCCTCCTAGCACTTGTTCCGAACCACACCGTCAAAGCCCCAACCCTGCCCCTCAACACGGTCACCACAGAGCATATAAAGCACCACAATCCCCTGCAAGGACGGGAAGAAAATTGGCAATCAAGCGTCGTCCCCGGCATTACACCAAGAGAGTCAGCGACACCTTTTGTGGGCAAACAGATCGCATTGGTTTTCGCAGATGTGACCTATGATGCTCATGCTACCCTGTTCCAGATAGACGCCGAACACCAACCCAGCAGGTAGGACCGACACCACCGTTGTGCGTGATCCAACGCCCGATTTCCATTATTATTTTGGTTATCGTCGACCGGGCGACATTTAGTCGCGGCGGGGACGGTCGCCGAAGCGGCGGCCGCGCTCGACAGGCTGGGCCTGGGTGACGGGGATGACGTTGACGGGGATGGAGTCGAACTGTTTGGGGGAGAAAAAAAAAAGTCAGTTAGACAAAATGAATCCTTACCATGGCTTCATGCGCGCCAGAGACAAGTGGTGGTTGTGATGAAAACTTACGCCGAGGTGCTTGAGGAGGTCCTTGGTCTCGGTGTCGACGTCGAGCTGACCGCTCTCGGAGTTCTGGGTGAAGTCGAGAGCGGAAACCTCGGGAACGTACTGATCCTTGCGCTCACGCTCCTCCTCCTGCAGCTTGAAGGAGATACCGCGGACGGGGCCACGCTGGATACGCTTCATCAAGTGAGTGGTGTAGCCGGCAATCTATTTGTGTCATGCATGTTAGCATGGCCGCCCCATTCATCCTCCTTCTGCCTGTCCTTCTTCCCGGGTCCATCTATGGACCCTCTCCCGGTTCGTGACAAAACGCACCTTGTTGCGGAGGCGCTTGGAGGCAATGATGGCGATCTCATCGCAGATGCGCTTGTTGGTCTCGAAGTCGAGGGTCAACTTGGGGTAGTACCGCTCAATGATGACCTTGGCGGACTTCTTGACAGTCTTGGTACGAACGCGACCCATTTTGCCGGCTTTGCTGCTGCTTTGCTGCTGAAGGAGGGGAGTTGACGGGTTACGTTGTCAAGGACAAGAAGACGTGAACAACACAAAGTCGAACTTTTTTTGGTCTGGCAATATCCGACTCGGCAGGTTGTGGGGTCAGTGCACGCCCAGGTTTGGCGTTAGGGCACGTACTTAGCCTCATGTGGCTGAGGAACATCGTGGCTGATCGTGGCCCGCTCGGCACGTGACCCCCATTGTTTACACCCAGTGTTGCCCCTGAACCAATCAGATGCTTACAGTAGTACACAGGCAGTGACACTCACATACCCCTAGACAACAACTCAGCTCTCGATCGCTTAGATCTCGCCAATGTCAAAGCATTTCATCGTGGGAGGTCTTCATGAACCGGTCTATATTTTACAAATCTAGAATGTTACAATGGACTGTCTGTTTTATCACAGATTTGCGAGGGGTGGTACGTATGCCCATGAGCTATCCGCACCTACACGGCCTACAAAGATCCCAACCGCGTTCTTTTAGTCTTCTTGCCAGATTGCGGGTATCTCATTGACTGCTCGCCGAAAAGCATTCGTGTTCCCATTTCTGCTTATCGACCGATTTACCGAAAACCATATCCAGACGAGCCAGACATGGTAGGGGATGAGGGCGAGTCAGAGTCCTCGTACCTGCCCCTCAGCCTAGCAGCAGTCATAGGGATCTTCTTGAAGGCCTTCTCCTGGCGCTTGGGGGCAGAGCCGAAGATGGGTTCACGGGTTTCGCCGATCAATTCTTTGGCGATGAGAACATCCATGGACTTGGCATCATTAACAGTCAGCTGTACCCGGCCAGTCGAGTCGACCGTCGCCTTGTCAACGTTGACCCAGAGCTTGGCACCACCCTCAATGGTGGGATCGAACTTGTCAAGAACGGTGTTGCCCCTCAGGTTGCTATGGCTTGTGCCAAGTGGGCCATCGGCGACAAAGCCAGCAACACCAATCTTGGCATCCTGTCCGAGGCCTCCCTTGCGCGGCTTAAGCACTCTAGCCTGGACAGGCGGGTGGCTCTTCTGCGGTCCGTAAATCGGGTGGTTGTTAAGGTAGGCCGCGGTACGGAGGTATGAGATACCGGCCGAGGGGTGGGTGATGGGAGGACCGCGTCCACCGTACGGGCTGTCGGTTGCGCGCAGGTTGACCATCAAGGAGTGTTGGCGCGCTTCAGCAGCCTGAGGAGGCTTGAGTGGTGCGAGATCCAAGAACTGGCCGACCAAATCGTAGAGCACCTGGTTATCGTTGCGCAGGCGGCGCAGGTACTCGGTCACCTCCTCATCCGTAATAGACTCCGGCTTGAAAGGCTTCTGTGTCTCCGCAACCGCGTCGCCCCTCAAAGCAGCCGTCTCCTGAAGTTCCCTGTTCGCGGCCTCCGTCTTCTGAGCCGCAATCTTCTTCTGAATGAATTTGCGGAACTCGGCGCGCTTGGGTCTAACGGTCTTGGCGAGGTACTCCTTGAACTCGCCGGGGGTCATGCCGGCCAGCCAAGGACCGCTGAACTTCCACCTCTTTTCGGCTTCTTGGATTTGCTCGTCTGGGCTGAAGGCAGTCACATCGGTGTCGGCCTCGAAGACGGACCGCTGGACGGGGCGGAAAAGTCGGGAAGGATCGCTGATTTCGGATGGTGTGCTGATCGGGATGTTCAGGGCTTGGAACTTCTTGAGCGTAAGGCCGTGTTGGGTGCCGGACGTGAAGTCGGTAATCTGTTCGAGCGAGTCCATCTGCTTGACCTTGACCATGGGATACGTGGTGCCGGTTGTTGTCTTGAGGGGGAGCGGGCGCTTCAGACCCCAATCTCCACGAGAGCGGGAGGATCCAAAGGTGGTAAGGACCTGGTGAGTCGGATACGCTTCGGTGGCCGAGGGTTTGTCGCTGACCATCTGAAGCTTGTTGCCGGGCGGAGGGGGGATCACCGGAGGCAGCGAAAACATGCGCGAGGTACGGAGGAGCGCGCCTCCAGGCGACACACTCCGGGAGGAAGCCATCGTGTATTCGAGTTGCCGTCGAGATGCCGGTGGCTTCGGTTGGCGGGCGTCGAGGTTCGGCGCGGCTCGTTGGGGACGTTGATCGCCGTAATGGAGGACTCAAGTCCGCGAAAATTCAAAGCTCGGACGTTTCTGTTGCTCAGTCGCATGCGCATATTGGCGCATTGGCCAGGCGGGCCGGGTTGCTGGGCCGGTACGAGCGGGACCGTGAAATAAACGCCAAGCAATCACCATCCAGAGCCCTAACCCTGAATCTTCAAATAGATATCTACAACAGCAAGCTCAGCCAGCAGGTACCTAGCTACTACACACGCAGCTTGGCTTGTAGACAATCACTCATGTTATAGGCAAGTAACTGAAAAAAAGTATGGAGAGTTTGAACCAAGTTCCAAGAGGTCTCAGCTTTCAAACAAGTCAATACCTACGGTCTTCAGAGCGTTTACAACCCACGACGGGTAGCTCTTTTTATCTGGGTATAGGTTGTTGAAGAACTCCTTAACAAAGGCCGGGAACTTGTCGGCAATGATAGCGTCCCTGGCACCTCCCATGAGATGCAGCTGATACCACACGTTGTGTATGGTCAGCAGATGTGCTGCCACCGTTTCCTTGGCCGAATTGTGATGCACAAACGCCCTTGTGACGCCAATGGCTCCCTCTTCGTCGACAGGCCTGCAGCATGGGCACCCACAGCCGTCCTCGATCGGCCCAAAGTCCTTGGCATATTGTTCCTTCTTCATGTTGAGCACACCGTGCTTCGTGATGGCATTGCCAAACCGCGCCGTACGTGTGGGCCAGACACAATCGAACATATCGGCTCCCAAAGCAACGCTGACGACCAGGTCTTCGGGGTAGCCAATACCCATAACATAGCGAGGCTTCAAGTCGGGAAGTAGCTCTGTGCATGTAGCCACAACCTTGCAGAAATCATCCTTGGCCTCACCACCACTGAGACCTCCGATGGCAATGCCTGGGGTGTCGCGGGCCACCATTTCGCGGCAGCATTCCCTGCGCATCTCCAAGTCCAAACCACCCTGAATGATACAAAACAGATTCTGGCGGTCGGGGTTCTTGTGGGCCTTTATGCAGCGATCCAGCCAGCGTACACTGCGCTCCATGGCCTCGCGCATACGCGCCTTGTCCGGGTGGGTGGTCACCAAGACGTCGTCAAGCTGCATCATGATGTCGGATCCAATCGAGTTTTGAAGGCTCATCGAGTGTTCGGGTGTGAGGAGCATGGGCGACCCATCGTGGGGAGAGAGGAAGCGAACTCCTTCTTCGGTAACCTTAGCGAGCTTGAGGAGAGATACCATTTGGAAACTGGAAGAGAAGCCAGGTCAGCGATGCGCCGGCACTCGTGTGCATTGGTCATGATAAGGCGCATACCCTCCACTGTCCGTCAACAGGTTGTGCTTCCAGCCCTGAAGTTTGTGAGCGCCGCCAATGGCATCGAGGACCTCTTGGCCAGGCTTCAATCCTAGATGGTAAGTGTTGTTGAGACAAAGGCGGCATCCCGTACTCTCAAGCTGCTCGGGGGTGATGCCCTTGAGGGAAGCCTGAGTAGCCACGGGCATGAAGATGGGGAGATTGACGGGTCCATGGGGAAGAGTCAGGATGGAAGCGCGAGCCCTTGTTGTCTAGGTCCAACGCGTGTGTTAACGTTAGTGACAAATATCCATTGCGGTTTGGCGATTGCGACAGCTTTGCGATGGGTGCGGAACCGGATCCAGATCCCACTTATACGGACGGGACTTGATATCCAGCTGTATGGAGACCTCATTCCCAGGCTTCGGGTTCCGGAACCACAGACGGACTTCCACTTACGGAGCATTTGGCGACCAGCTCAAAAGTGAGCGCAGCCGAGGAAGCCTTGTTTGAAGCCATTCTTTGGACAATCGACATTCTCCGCAGCGAGTAGGAGGACAAAAAGGCAGGCAGCTCAGGTCCCTCACGAGGTGAATGCAGAGAACTGTTTGGGCCTTGCATGCACATCAAATTGGAGGAAAAACATGGATCATTAGCCCGACCCCACCCTTGACAAGTCGAGTTTGGGCATGGATTAACCACGTTGAAGCATCGATGCGCGCTTGGCGGGCAAGGCGGGTTGGCGGGGCTCCGTTCAGGGTCCAGGCCTGGGCTGCCCGCTCTATCCGCCCACTTTCCGATTTTGCGACGGGAATCAAGGTTGGAATTTTGGAGCCACTGGACTTTTTGTTTACGATATCAGACAACGGCCGTTTCTTGGCATTCTTAACTGTCATACGACTTTGGAGTCTTTTGGCCATGCACATGCCGACTTTTGCTGATTTTTTCCAACGCACAAAGCGCTTCATCTCGCATTGCCGTGTGTGTGCGCTAGATTCGACGCAAAGATGCAATTCCGATCCAAGGCCGGAACTGTCTTTTCCTCTGTCACGATTGCATTGTAGGGACGGGGACGCACAATCTTCATCCCGAATGACCGAGATAAGTGAGAACAGTACTTTGTCCGATATTGTCATCTCATACAAGCCAACGGTTGGATAAAGACTAAGATCATCATGGCCAAAGTCGGGAGATCTTCCCTGGCAAGTCTGTGTTGGCCAGTTGGTCAACAATGGGCGGCGATGATGTGTTTCATCGCTGATCAGTGCGGCGCGTTACCGTTTTTGTTGGTTTACACATGGAGCTGAGGTCATCAAAGGAAGTTACTGTCAGTGACCGTCTATTGTTGGGGCCGTCCAGACTCCAGACCGTCACAGCGCAGGGCCTCAGCTCGTTCAAGCGCCAAACGAGATGACAATGGAACGGTAGTCTATAATAGCCAAACACCTATTGTTGTCTAGGCTCGGACTGCCCGTCTCATTGCTCGCTCCTTCATCACTCCGGCCTCGGCTGCGTCCATGCCCAGCCCTGGCGATATCCATTGACTCAAGCACTAAACGGTATTGACGAGAATACCCCGGATACAATCTCCACCAAATGTTATTCTAGAACGCAAAAGGTTTTGTTTCGACAGTGTGTTGTCAAGTCAGGGTTTCGAGTCCCGTGCTCGTCACATCTTCCTTTGGGTTGATGCTGTTCTATTCTACTCTTAACCTCCCGTCTCCCGTCTTCTTTTTTCTTACTTCGAAATCTCGTCTCTCTACCCCCTATTCCTCATCATCTCCACAAGCCTCATCATACCACACTCCTCAGTGATGCAATAAGTCTCGAAACAGACAAACAAACCTCATATCCAACCCGAGTCACAAAAGTCGCCATGGACGAAATCACTCCCACCACTCCCACCACTCCCACCACCCCAAAGACCTTCACCCTCTTCCCCCTCCTCCCCACCGAGCTCCGTCTCGCCATCTGGCAAGCCTCCTGCCACCCTCGCATCCTCGAAATCCACTACTGCCCCTCCCAAGACCGATGCTCCACCCCCTCCAAGCCTCCTGTCATCCTCTCCGTCTGTCGAGAATCCCGCCACGAAGCGCTCTCGCGCATCTACGCCAAAGCCTTTGGCACGCGCACCCACCCCTCGGGATCCATCTACTTTGCGCCGGAGCTAGACATCCTCTACATACCGCGGTACTACGAAGAGGAAGGGGACTTTCATCATCAGAAAGGGAAAGCAGCACGCGAGCAAGAAAAGGAAAGAAGAAGGAGGATCATGTCCATGGGCTACAGCGAGACAGCGCGGGATTTCGGTCGTTATGTTCTCAACACCACGGAGCTGGTGAAGAATTTGGCGATCGATCATGTCAGACCCGAGATCAGGAGGCCGTGGGAGACGTATAGCAAGTTTTGTTTGATCAGGAGCTTTCCGAGGTTGGAGAGGGCGTTTTTGATTTTGGATAATACCACCACCAACACCTCTACTGCGACAACCGCAACGGCAACGACAATATCAACCAATGAGTGGGTAGAAGAGGAGGAGGAAGAGGAAGATCAAATCGAATTCATCGACCCCACCGAAAGCAAAGAAGAAATCATGCGGTTGATGGAGAACGTAAGCGCTTCGTTCACCCATGAGGTTGGGGTGGGGGTTAGTACTCGGTTTGAGGAGAGTGGCAGTGGAGGGTGGAGTATCGATCATAGGGCCCAGCAACAACATTCTGATTGCTGCTTGGATCATGTACCAGCAGGGCGCAGCGGCGGTGATGAGCTGGCGCTGATACCGAAGACTAAAGTTCATCACCATCAACACCAACATCATGCCCCGTGGCAGAGTCATACGTCATCGTTTGTGGCGTGTGTATAATTTGGAGGGGATAGGGGGTGAGGGTGTGAGTGATGAATTATGAATGGGTATGGGACTATGGGTAACGATTCCAAGCGGTGATTTACGGGAGTCTTAAAACCTCATTGGAGTTTAATAGTAGCCGGCGTACCTGGAAACCGTTTTCGTGGTTGAAATTTCGAATACGTTGATGAGCGATCCATACTTTGCAAGTGACCACCAAGTGAAAGGTGCCCGCCTGGAAAAGGATAAGCGCATTTTCGGACTGCGTATCAGGGTCACTGGCATTAATCATGATCTAATGCCAGTCTCCTGGGATCCCAGGACCTTGGGATACATAAAGTGCATGGGGAAAAGGAGTGTTCATGGCCGTGATTGTCTTGCCTTTTCTTGAATCTACTCGTGCCATCACCTATACAATCCAGCCCTAGTTTGTTTGTTAGTCTGGTACAAAAAAGCCAAAGCTTTACTGGATATAGGAAAGCGTTCGGCTTTCTATCGGGTAACGCCGTAAAATTGATATCTTCCAGTCTTGTATACCTTGAAGGAGACGGAGAGAGGCATAAGAGGACACCCATCAGAGGCTTCTGTAGCGTCACAAGCCCTTGCCATTGTCCCATATCGCTTTAAACGGAGGACAGTTCCTCTCTTAAAAGGCCAATAAGAACTCCAAAACTTCCCTATTCAACCTACGATCGAAGAACCAAATTAATAAACAAACCAGTATTGTGTTGTACAAGACCCGCTTTCATCCCATCCCCCCAGCTCTGCCCCTCTACCTAGCCACCACATCATATAAGATCCGGCACCAAGCCCCTAATTCCAGAGCGGTCCAATTGGCCAAATGGCCGAGCGGTTCCGTTAATGAAAACATTGCCGGTGTGCGCGGTACCCGTGGTACAGTTTTCGTAGGTCGCAGCTGGAGCGTGGTGGTTCGTTCCCCCAAGCCTCCTGGGCGACTGAGCTTTTTCCTTTTTGTATGCCTTTGGTTGGGGCTGAAAATAGTGTGGACGCGTTCTTTGTATTTTCCTCTTTCCTTTTCACGTACTTTCGAACAAGACTTTTGGCTTGAATGGTTGTTGCCCAAAAATGTGACGGTGCCGATCGCAGGTGTAGTGTGTAGTGTGTAGTGGCGGCGTATAAGAGGCTCGCGCGACTGTTTCTGGTTTGAAAAGCTATGCGGCCGATACATCCAGAAGAACTACAAGGTGATTCTGACCAAGCAGATCATCAACTTGCCCGTCATCTGCTTCCCAATACCACACAGGTTAAATCTCAGATCCGAAGAGACATTGAGGTCCTTCATTGCGCACAGTAAAGTAGTAATACCACAGATATATCGTTTTCATGTAACATGTTCTAGTTGTCTGAGCCAATATCACATTGAATTGCAATCATCTTTGATACCTGTGCAAACCGACTCTAACGCCAATCTTCTTTCGAGAGAAGCCCAACAAGAACTTAACCCTCCCAGCCACCATGACCACCAAACTCCTCCAACCCTTCCAAAACTCATTATCATTATTCACATAGCGCTTTTGGCCGGACACTAACCCCCTTGACCATCCAATCAAGCCACCCCATTCAGATCAGGACAACCCACCCAGCAACCGCAGCCAACCCATTAACAACCCACGCAGCCACTCCTCCCAGCGGCTGCTGAACCAAACCACCGGCCGCGCTCGACCTGCTCGATGTAACAGCCGGCACCTCCGTCTCCACGATCCTTGTCTGACTTGCAGTCGACACTTGATCGCTGCTGCCCGCAGTAATGGTAGGCAGGCCGAAAGCGGGGCGGTTGGTCACGGTCGAGTCAGCGTCGTCGCTGGAGCTCTTGGTGGCTTTGGCGGAGAGGGAGGAGCCGGCGCCGGCGCCGGCGGTGCAGATGGATTCGAGGGCTTCGACCACTACATGGTAGAATTTGTTAGTTACCATGGTCATTCATAGTGTGTTGGGGGTATACACGAAATGGTAAGCGGCACGTACCAGTAACATCCTCCGGGGAGTTCGACTTCGCCCAAGGAAGACAGCTGCTAGCCCAGTTCTGAACTTGAGTGTTGGTCTTGCCTGAGGTATCGTGGCACAGGCAGGAGAGGATCTCGTCCTCGTCGCCGTCACCGCAGCGGCTGGCGATGGAGACCACGGAAGAGCAAGCTGCGGGCATCACGGGCGCGGAGGTGATGGTGGCCCGGGAGGTGGTGGCGGTGGCGGATGGCGGCGTCGTTGTTGATGGCGCGGCTGCGGCTCCGCACTCGTAATCGGCGCAGATGGTGTACACGGCGTCGTACACTGAGCAGGATGTTAGTAGGGTACCTTGCCTGTGAAACAGAAGATTCATACCTGAAGCCAAGGATGGGTTTTGGAGCGCAGTGTTGATATAAGCGGCGCAGCTCGAGTACTGCGGGTCCAGTTCTGACTGCCCCTGGCAGCAGACACATGCCATCTGGGACGCCTCGGGGACGTTGTCGGCGACGGATCCGGCGGCGGAACAGGACATTACCACGGAGCTGACGGCGGTACATGCTTTGTATCCGGCATCCGTTGTCGCGACCGCGTTGACCGCGTTGTTCGCCGCGAGGGCGTTGAGATGGCCGTGGAACTGGAAGGCCGTGGCCGTGGCACTACCGGCCAGGAGGAGAGGCGAAAGGTACTTGGGAGCCATTGTTCGGGATCGTTTCTTTTGGCTTGGGGTAGTGTCACCGCGGGGAGAGGATCCTGGGATAGGTATGTACATAAGAGGCTCACACGACAGGAACCGAGAAGACACAGCAGAGAAGAAAGACGAAGGGGTCATGGTGGTGATATAACTTTCGATATCATTCCTCTAGCGCTTACACTGAATTTACGACAGGGCTGGACCACTTCGAGGCACCAGACCAACAGCGACCAGACCTGATCGGGACCCAGGACCCTGGGATCGGCCTGAGATGGCTAGACTATTTGATGTGGCGCTAAGCTAATGCGGGAGTGTGTGCCGTTGAGCAGGGATCGAGAACAAATAAGACCTGGGGCTGAGGTCGACGAATTGAGACTTCTTGGAGATCCATATTCACTGGAGAGAAAGCTCATCCATGCTCCCATGGAGAAAAAAATAACCAGCTCTGAAACGAAGACCACAATTCCGTAGAGAGCTGTGACTGTGCGAATGAAGACAACTCTCGCCATCACCCAAACACCACACATACATAGTCCGCATTTTGTCTGTGGCTTCAATCGTGGAAGTGTGTGAAATACTTGTAAGCTCGCAAAGGTCTCTAAAAGGGGAGGAACACCTTGGCTGACATGTTGGCTGTCATGCAATGTTGCCCAAGTGGCAGCTCGTATGCACCACCGCGGAACTGGGGCTGAATCACACCGTCGCACTCGTATTGACTGTTGAGGAGCGTTTAACATTGGGAAGACCGGCCGACTTGGCCTAAACTGGGGGCATGAATCCAACTCAACAAAGAACACCACTGAAGGAACCGAGCTGGTATCTTTAGAAGAATCCATAAGGAATGTACAGGTAGGTAGGTTCGCTTAAAGTTATCTGGGTGAGCCTGAAGGCATTCCGGCTGTCGTCTACCATCGTCAGTCAGCTTATGCAGGCCAATTGGATGATCGTATGTAAGGCAAACAAGGATGAATAGATGCTGCACGCTGCCGTGGCTCCATTGTGATTGCTCAAGCTTCCGGACGGTTGTGGTGTCTTTGTTGAACGTCCCGGCCCGTTGCGGAATGGATTGCGAAGGGACAGAGCTTATGCGATTTGGGAAAATAGGGAAACAAACTGCTCAACGTTGAACCATGGAAGGGATGGACGATCTTTTCTGACCCAAAAGAGAAACAGATGTCAATTGTAAGGCAAGGGTCTGACGGAATGGGGTCTGGTTTAAGATCCAAAAGCATGAAGGCATCCACACTTGAACAACAAGCGCGCGGCAAGCGGCATATGGAAATGTTCCAATGTTGTTGAAAAAGCAAAAGCGCTAAGCAGGGGCACGTGCACGAACGGTCCGTTAGGCAGCCAGAGCAGGCATTAACAGCCCCATAAGACCAAACTCATTACAGCTCTTATCTTATCTTTGTATCACGTGATGGTAAAAGCCAGGAGAAGCTTAGCTCAGGAGCTGAGCTGCAAGCACTTTATTATCTTAAATTGACCCCTTCAGCTCCCCTATGACGTCCGACGCGTGACGCGCCACTTACACACCCAACTTAACGCCCAGACCAACAAGGAGAAGCGAGGCACATCAAGGAACCAGGACCCCAAAGGCCGAGATGAGATGGGAGATTACGCTTGCTCCAGTTCATCAAAGTTGCTCTGGAGAACCGAGGCTCTGGATTACGAGAGGTTCCCGGCGTCCCGATGCCTCCATCTCTTCCGGGACAAATGATTTGATATCATTGTATCTCTGAGGCTTCTTTGCCGCGGATTGTCATCGAATTACTGTCTTGTATCTTTGTCTCCTTTTTTTCTGTCATCTTCAACATCATTCTGCGATAGCAACAAGTCGATATACCCCTCTCTCATTGGAATCCTCCTGTTTTTGTTTATTGAGTTCTCCCTTGACGTTCCATCATTGTGACCACCAGTTCATAATTCTTTCATTCCGTTTACCCCTTTGAATCGCTTGTTGATTGTTCCCATTATCACGACTGAAGCACGGGCGGTATCCGGACTTTACTTGAGGCAGGTGCTTGTGCATCGCAGGAAGCAGCTTTCATCCGACCTCCTTCCTCACACCCAGAGCCAGGCATCAAACCCTCCCGATAACGCCGACGGTACCCTGACCACAGTGACAATGGCTCCGTCCTCCTCCGCCACGTTCCACAACAGGCCATCATCTTCCGCCTCCGTGGCATCCTCCCGGTCTTCTACCACTAATCCCAGGAGAGCTTCCGGTGTGCCAGCAGGGGCTGGATCAGATGTACATACAACTCCAACCACAGCGTCGACCCTGCAACAAAGACGGCTATCACGAACGACGAGCAAAGGGCAGCTTAACAAGAACAATGCGGACGGGGATTTAACACAGTCCTTGAATCACCTCTCCATTTCTCTCGCGTCACCGTCCTCCGTCACTTCACAGTCTCCTTCGCCCAGGAAGAGTCCTCGCTCTGCCAACCACCCCCCACCTGCAATCAGTCCCCTTCGCCCTCAGTTCTCGTCTTCGGCTGCTGTATCGCCAAACGGGACGCCCTCCCGCCCCGGTAGCGCCATGCGGAACGTATCCTACGGCGGGGCTCCGTCTCGCTCCCAAACTCCAGCACTTCGCCGAAAAGCCTCCATGAACTCGATCCAGGTCGCCCACAACAACCATAGTCATGGCCCAGTACTCCAGCGTCGCTCCAGCTCAGTCAACCTCACCCCATCCGCCGCAAAGAAGTCGCCCCTAAATGACGTGTCCCCCGAGACGTCCGAGTTCAAAGTACCGCCGACCCCGCAATCCATCGCCAGTGACCACTTCAAGGCCGAACTCGAGATTCATCACGGAGATGAACCGAAGCTGTCGGCTGAGACCATTGTTATTCTGAACGATGCATGCTATGGGCATCGCTATTCTCGACCGCGGACATCCAAGGCAAACTTGAGCACTATTGTCGAACGACCCGAGAGGATTAAGGCCAGCGTCTTGGGAGTGTCGGCCGCCTATGTACGTCTGGGCGAGCGACACCAAGACGGTTCGTTCCCGATTCATCCGGATCAGGATCCCAGATATCTCCCTTCTGTACCTTTTCTGATACAAAAGACGACTCGACGACTGCCTATCACATCTCCGACAGTAACCAATGTACATGGCACGAAATGGATGGAGGAGCTCAAGATCATGTGCGATACCGCGGAAGCGAAGCTGGCGACGAATGGAAAAGAACTACAACGCCCGGATATGGATCGTGGGTCCAATGCGGAAGAGCCCCCAAAGTTCCATGAAGGTGACCTCTATCTCTGTGCAGAATCACTAGATGCTATGGAAGGAGCTCTCGGCGGTGTCTGTGAGGCAGTCGATGCGGTGTTTAGACCTGAGGGTCCGAAAAGGGCTTTTGTAGCTATTCGCCCGCCTGGCCATCACTGCTCCGCCTCGTATCCCTCGGGCTTTTGTTGGGTCAACAACGTTCATGTTGGCATTATGCATGCAATTCTGAGCCATGGCTTGACCCATGCCGCCATTATCGACTTCGACCTTCACCACGGCGATGGTTCCCAGCAAATCGCTTGGCAGCACAACTCAAGAGGCGTAAAGGCTGCAAAGAACGCAGCGATGTGGAAGAAGACCTCGATCGGGTACTTCAGTCTTCACGATATCAACTCGTATCCTTGCGAGACCGGCGACGACGAAAAGGTTATGAACGCGAGTATATGCATCGACAACGCTCATGGACAGAATGTGTGGAATGTTCACCTACAGCCCTGGAAGACAGAAGAGGAGTTCTGGGCACTCTACGAGTCCCAGTACACCACCTTGCTTGAAAAGGCGCGCAGCTATCTGGTCACACAGGCGGAGCGCTTGCGAGCAGCAGGCCAAAACGCAAAGGCAGCCATCTTCCTTTCTGCTGGTTTCGATGCCAGCGAATGGGAGGGTGCCGGAATGCAGAGACACAAAGTAAACGTCCCTACAGAGTTCTATGCTCGATTAGCCCGAGATGTAGTACGTATTGCAGCAGAAGTGGACACGGCTGTAGAGGGCCGAATCATCAGCGTACTGGAGGGAGGATATAGTGATCGGGCGCTTTGCTCTGGCATCATGAGTCACGTTTGCGGCCTTGCCGGAGCTGGTTCTATTGGAAATGGCCAAGCTCATGATCAGTACAACCCTTCATGGTGGTCTGCTGCCGAGCTTGAACGTCTGGAGACCACATTATTGACTCCTCCACCCGAACCACCAAAGCCCCCTCGGAACGTTGCGCCTCCTACCTACTGTTCACCTACACAGGCCTCTACAGCACGGTCTGTAGCGCCACGGAGAAGTATGTCCGGACTCCATCAGCACGCACTCATGGCAGCCAACAGGCCGTTGTCACCAATACCGTCGAGAATACCGACGCCCCCTGCCCCAGAAGTTCCGTGGGCTGTTGCCGCTTGCGAACTCAGCAAGCTTCTCATTCCGCGCGACCGCCAAACGGATAGCTGTACTCACACAGATCTCAATGCTGAGGCCACCAAGGCTCGCCGGGAGCGTCAGTTAGCCCAAGCGAATACCTCGGCGTCCGATGCTGGCACTGCAAACTCATCGGATCGGCCTTCTACAAGGATGGCCTTGAGGGAGCGTAAAGCCAAGCAAGCAGTGCCTATCAAGGAGGAGGATACCGACGAAGACCGGATGAACGTTGTGTCCGCAGGAGAAACCGGTATGCCGCGAGGGGTTGCTCGTGCTGCACGTAGTCGACGCCTTAGTGCTGCTTCGACCATCGTCCCAGACAGCCTTGACTCGTCTCCTCCGAGCCACAGATGCTCAGCCATGAATGCGGAAGATGATGGAAGACCGGAAACATCCATGAGCATCAGACCTGAGTCTTCAATGAGCGTCAGACCGCAGGGGAACCCTCTTGTGGTCAATAAAACGCGAGGGCCAGCAAAGAACAAGTATGCTCTGCAAGCACCCAGGACACAGAGGAAGATTTCAACTTCAACCATCGAATCAGCAAGGAGCTCCAACGCATCCCTAGTATCACCAGCTTCGGCTTCCCACATGGGGGACGCTCAGCCATCGACTGGCAGCAATGGCGGCGGCGTGGATACATTGACCGGCGGGATGAAGAAGGTTAAGATTACTCTTATCACACAAGCCCAGAAAGAGGCTCGCGAACGGGAGCGTGCCGCGAAAGAAAACCTCGCCGCCAACGCCAATGCGATATCCGTCGTAACATCCAACCTAGAGGAAAACAAACCTCATCAACAACAGCCTACGCAGACACCCGTTGCCACGGTCCAATCTCCCACCGAAAGCAACAACACCTCTCCCGCGCCATCCACCCAGTTCTACACTCCCAACTCACAAGGCCGGAACTCAATCTCCTCCTCCGAAGACATGGACGCTACGGAGAAGTATCCGGAGCTGTTTGGGCACCATCACGTCCAAGACGGGGATGGTGACATCGACATGGAAGACTTCGAAACACCAGCTCTTACATCCACGCCCATGCCTGGCCGTACTTCTTTCCCTTTACCTTCGAGGCCTTTCCAACCTGTTCGTCACCCAAGTCATCAAGATCAACAGCAGCAGCAGCAGCATCAGCATCAACAGCCTTCCACTCCCTTGGAAAACTTCATACAGTACCAGCCACCTGCTGGCAAGTGTCATGCCCCTGGACCGACACAGACACCAACCAGTCCCGGACATGCTATGAACAGAAAGGACGTGCCTGTGTTTACTGCCACCTCAGCCATTCCCTTTTCGCCTCAGAAGACGGAGCAATTGCAGCAGTCTCCGGCGCCGTCTACGCCTGCCTCACTGCCTAGTGTAATCTTCGCTGGACAGAAGCAGGAGGAGAAAGAGGGGGGTGTGGAGACACCGGAGAGGAATTGAGTCGATGTGTTTGAAAGAAAGAAGGGGGTAGAGGGATGTGCTTGCTACTAACAAGGAAAACACATGGCGTTTGCGTTCTCTGTACGCTGTACATACACAGTATTGTAATGTTCAAAGTTTGTGCTGTCTGTTTTGTGCGGTCTGGTTTGAGAATCTACTCCAGGACATATAGGTACCAAGGTACTTGCGGCGCGAAAGTTTGGGTGTTGAGGTGCTTGGGGGTTTGGAGCAATGCGATCGATGCCTTTTTGCTTGTACTCTTTTAGTGACTACCCGCGCAAAATTAGGTAGTACTCTCTGAGCAGTCTTCTGTGGCTGGCTTATCCCCTCCTTGTTAGGATAGTCTTTGGACACACGCATGTCTGAAATGTTCCAATGTCTTCTCTTGCTGTTGGCTTTGTGTCCGCTATGCGTTAGGAACCAGAATAAAAAAAAAAAAAAAAAAAAAAAAAAAAAAAAAAAAAAAAAAAAAAAAAAAAAAAAAAAAAAAAAAAAAAAAAAAAAAACCTTTATATGCGATGGGCTTGAATGCCATCCCCCCAAAATTCCCATTTGTCTTTCCTTACCTCGGTTTGACTTGACGCGCCATCTGTCAACCACAACTTCATGAATCTCTAAGATGAACCCAACTTTAGGGAACAAGGATATGTTGTGACCGTATTTCCTCTCTTTCTTCGCAGTTTCTTTTTATTTTTTTTATTTTTTTTTTATTTTTTTATGTTTTAATTTTTAAATTTTTAAATTTTTATTTTTTAAATTTTAGTTTTTTTCTTTTTTAATTTTTTTTATTTTTTTATTTTTTATTTTTTTTCCCGTTTTGGAAAACTGTAGCCTCGTCACCTTCTGAGATGTGGTTCGTGCAAGTAAAAAGAGGTGCGTGAGGTCAATATGGATGCCGAGGGGAGTAAGCTCTTCTGAAGTGGGACATCAAGTTGTAAGATACGAGATTATTGTCGATAATGTATTACCTATTTCTCACTGAACGAGGTTTATCTGGCCCCAAAGATGGAAATAATGAAGATTATGAAGAAATCATCACATAACAAGAACAACATCGAAAAAATATGACAAACATACCAGGGTATTACATATCTTCGTAAGCCCATTCAGCCATACGTATCCAAGCCAAGACCCTCTATCGTCCAAAGAAAAACCAGGTGTACATGGAAATGATAGAAGGAGGCCACGCCTAAGCCTCGATAACAACCTTGAGCACCAGGTTTTCCTCGTCGTCCATCGTCCGACTAGCCAGTTCAAACGCTCCCTTGGCGTTCTCCAGCCCCTTAAACCGGTGAGTGACCATGTCATCCAAGTGCGGGAGAGTAAACCCAGCACCGGATCCTTTCTGGTTACAAAGCATCCGGATACCGGTAGCATACGTGTTCGCATAGCGAAAGATGCCGAGAATGTCAATCTCTCTCAGATGGGCAACCGACAACGGCAGCGTCTGGATCGGCGTACCCATGCCGACCATGATGACTTTACCTCCTGGCCGGGTTGCGTACAAAGCTGTGTGCATGCACACTTCCTTGCCGGTGCACTCAAAGGTGACGTCGACGCCGATGTCTTCGTCATCGCTGTCAAGGATGGGGTTTTGGGTCAGGGCTAGCATGTCGGCGGCAAGAGCTTTGGCGGAGTCGAGCGCACTGCGGAAAGGAAGGGTGCTGGATGGTGTGGCGATGCCATCTAATGGGGTGGATGAGCCGGAGCTGCTGTTGCTGTTGGTGAATATTGAGGAGCTGCTGGAAGAGATGTGGAGCGGTCGGGGAACGACGTAGCCGTGGGTTGCGAAGCCTTTGGAGATGGCGTAGTCAACGCGGCCTTGGTCGACATCAGTGATGGTCACCTGTGTGCAACCTGTCTGACGTGCCATGGCTGCGGTGAGTAGCCCGACCGTACCGGCTCCGAGTACCAAAGCCGTAGAACCGGGAGCGGGACTTGCTCGGTTGACAGCATGTATACCAACAGAAAGAGGTTCAAGAAGAGCTGCTGTATCAAAGGAAATATTATCAGGGAGCCTACAAAGTTGTTAGCATTGTGTTGATACCCAAAATTCCTGGATGAGCTTACTTGTGACACCAGATAGCAGGGTGGTTGATCCTCTCCTGGAGGGTACCTTGGTAGTGAGGAACTGATTTGGCACTACTCCTGAATCTCATCTTTTTGCAAAGATTATAACGACCTTTGCGGCAGATGGTGCATTGACCGCAGGCTACACCAACTTCAAGCGCTACCCTGTCACCAATGCTAAAGCCCGAGACGTGGGGTCCTATGGCAACGACAACACCCGAGGACTCATGACCAAGTGAGAGAGGCATACAGGCGCAAAGGTCGCCATTCGCAAACTTCTTGTAGTATGAGACATCGGAGCCGCAAATACCTGTCGTCTTGACGGCAATCTGAAGCTCACCAAGCCCAGGTTCTTCGATGGTTCGTCTTTCCTGCATTCACAATGCCCGTGTCAGATCTTTGTGTCACAAGAGAACCGAATGAGCGTTGTAGGGTGATGGCTACAAATACTAGGTTTGCTATCTCCCTTTCTTGTGTAACGCTCCCCTCTACATTCAGGAACAAAGGGATGAGAAACTTACCAATCGCAGGTCCCGTGGGCCATGCAAGACAGACGCATTGATGGATGAAGCCTTGGACAGGACGGGTAGGTGCATCGGTGCGTGCTCACATGCTGCAGAGGGAGCCATATTGGGTGAGATGACAATGAGAACGTGGGATGGGAGTGGGATGAAAAGGTGTGATTGTACGGCTTGGCTCGCTGAGGCTCAAGGAATAGACCGGTGTGTAGTTCGAGAGACTCGGAGAAGTAGGTGTCCAAGTGACCGTGGGGCTGGGATATATGAGAAGCGCGGTTGAAGGGTGGAAAGAACTGCTTGGTCTTTACCAGAGTCTTTGGTTGTGGCCACCGGACGGGGAGGAGACCGAAAGGGAAATTGAGGACTCGGAGATGGATGGCTACTAGGCCCTTGTTGAGGCGGAATGATGTTACCCTGTTGACTGAAGGGGCAAAAGTGGAAGGAAGATAGTTGGCAAGGTTCGAGAGAGTTGAAGCCAGAAACAAAGGCTCACTGTCTGGAAGAATGTAACAGGAGTTTGATGATGGCAACTTTGATGATGATCAAGAGAGAAGGCCAGAACTCAAGAACAACCCCCACCCCTAAGTATATTAATCCCTTGGACCATCGCGACATATGATGTGTTCCTCTTCAGTGACGTGCCTCAGTAAACTATTTCCATGGTTGAATTAGGATGCACTCCATCCAGGATAGGGTCCAGAGAGCATGGATTCGTGACAGCCACAGAGTAGGATGGCATGGACAGACGTCGGAACAACAGGGCTTCCTTAGCACAGACTCGAACAAGCTCACCAGTAAGAGATCTGACGGTTATCTCTCGATGTCTGGGAAAAGGTCAAAAAGACATGCGCTCGAAAGCAGTCCAACACGCCCTAATCTCGGGAAAGACATGCAAGGAGACCAGCAGCTGCACAACTTTGCGCGGGAAGCTATCGTCTATGCTGGTTGACGTCCAAAGGGCAACGTTGAGGTAACAGCCCATCCGGAACCGGAGCAGATTATGGACTCAAAGTACATGTGTATGTAGTAGCACAAGCAATAACCGAAAGTTTGACATGTCGAGAGAGAATACTTAGCTAGGTACAAGGTGTTATGCATGGTTGTGCAAGCATGCCTGTACGGGCCGGACGGGATGGCTACCGCGGCCAATATGGAGGGTTTGACTATGCCATAACCCATGTTGCAGGTATATGTGTCAGGTAGCAGCAGAGGATACCATAGCCATAGGAGAAGAGCACTGACAAATCTCCTCGGGATGGCAAGCAACTGAAGCCGTTGAGCCAAGCTAATATGGCAAGGAAACGGCGGCAGGTTGGAGTGTTATTCCGCCTACACCCAGCTCGGCCGTATAGGGGTCCATTGGTAGCAGTGGACATGTCTGAGCGAAGCAACTGACGCAGGGGCCTGTCTCGTCCGTAGCGTCAACTCGGCGTATTCTTGGACTCAGACAGGACACTCCCAGACATGAAAAGGAGACAGACGGGGAGTCGGGTGATGACAGACGGCATTTCTGGATACACTGTGTGTCAACAGACGTAGGCAGTAGACAGAAACGTCGAGAATGTCCACATGTTGCGGGAGTATGGTATGTCGTTTAGAATGTGGTAACTCTGCATATAAGTGGGTGTAATTTGGAGAGCTACTGGGCCTATAAAGGTAAGGCATTGCGCTGTCAAGGCAGTGGCCAGGATACAAAGGAGAGCCATGATGTGATAGGGCATATATCACCTACAGAGTGCGGTACGGCCAACAGTGTGGTTGATGAAAAATGATATATGGGATGCCGCAGTGTCGTGGAGGACTGGTGGTGTTGGTGGTGCTGGTGGCTGATCCGGAATCTATCCGTTAATCCTTGATTGACGCGCGTGGAGGATAGTGTGCGATTTGGCAATTAATTGGGCGTGGTATTGTCATCGAGATCGAGGATAGTGGAGCATGGAGAATGGGAAGAGAAGAAGAGGGCACAGGATGGAAGGGTAAGTAGTACAAATTGAACGAACATGGGAAGTCGAATTGTCATTGAAGTTGATGGAAAGAGGAAAAAGAAGAGGAGGGACGACTGTTTCTCGGAGGTGCAGAAGTTGACCAATCAGCGTCCAGTATGCTCCAAATCTGTGACCCCACAGTCGTGATAATCAGTTGGGGAGGAACCTCTTCTTTCCATGCTGAACTCTCTTGCATGTTTCCTTCCCAAGCAGTTGCTCCTTCTCACTTTCAAAGAAAAGGAAAATTTTTCTTTGCCCTTGCAATTCACCGCACGACGGGAGTGACGCACTGATGCACTTCGACTTGTTCAACATACCGACGAGACACTATTCGAAAGAACACATGTTCACATTTGTTCTTGAAGGCCCGTCATGTCACCATATCAGCAGCGACGTTCGCACAGACAATGGCAGATTACGAGATGCTACTCTCCATGGCCCTAATGTGGCGGGTGAGGTGCCCGAATAACGCCTCCTTTTTCGGCAACTGTTGGACGGCAGTCAGATGCAATCATGCATCGCTGCTAAACAAGGCTGACTCCGCTGTCCTGTGAGAGATAACGCCTCTGCCCTGGAGTGAAGCACAAGCAGGCGGAACCAGCCATTGATTACCCGAGAAGTCGTGACACCCACGGACAGCATCCTCGGACAGCGTCATGCTTCCGGCTACCTCGACATCCGGACAGCGGCGAGGACAACACCATCATTCCCGAGCTTCGAGGTTCCATCACTTCACATGCTCTCAATCTACCTCCACTTCAAAGAAACAGTTCGTCCAAGTTCGACCCACGTGTCGGCAACTTTCAATATCACCCGCAGAGGTTGACGCAAAACGGCCTTTGAAACACCATCGTGATTCGTCCAATTCCTCGACTTCTCTCGGCTTCCCTGCAGCATGGATGGTGAGCATGCTACTGTACACAGGCTCAACCCCTGACCTCCGGATTACCGTATTAATTCAAGCTGTCAGATACCAGAGCGCCTACTTTATCTGCCTAGGTATAGGTAATCGCTGTCTCGCTCGTTTCGACGACGGTTGGTGCCTACGCGACGGTAATACGGCATGGAGATCTACTTCCCGTCCTGAGTGAGCCGCCATGAGAGAGTGCGGCATCTCCATCTCCAGCTTCATGTTTGGCATCATCTCTTCCCAGCCTCGGACAAGCATGAAATGCTGCCGTGGTTCCTATCAGGACACGGCCACTTTCCATGGTTCTGGCCAAATATGGTCGTCCATCCATTGCGCCCACTTGACGCAGGATATCGTATAGGCCATCTACAAAGCAACGAGTTCATGTTGCGTCACCTCATTCCCGCTTCCCTTATCATGATGCCACTTCACTTAAGAACAGGAAGCAACCACCTCGGAGACACCACCGTTCAACCAGACTTGCTCTCCTCTGCCTATCGGATCATGACATGTTTGCAGCAGCCAAGTTCGTGTCCTCATCATCTACATACTGTTCCAGCACGGTATGTATCTATCTCCCTGATGATCAAGGCCGGGAAGTGGCCTTTCTCTGGATGGGGACCAATCCATGCTGCTTGTCTGTATGCATCAAGAATGCATCACTCGAAACATTCGGTCCAGAGCTACACGGTGAATCGCGGATGGCGGCTCGCCCAACAAATCAACCGCCGTGATACAATTTGGATCCTTACGATTTCAATGCGAAACAGACACTCACCGCCCACAAAACTCTCCATCCTATTTGGGGTGTACAGGAAGGAAGCATATGGTCCGTGGGACGTCTATAGACTTCCGAATGCCACCTTGGACGACACTCTTACGCCAGACATCATGACCCGCAAAACCTCAGAACTCGACTTGGAAGGCGTACAGCGAGGATCTTCAATCGTCTTCTACGTGATACAAGATCGACACCCAAAGCGGTTTATCGGCTAATGTTAGAAGTATCTCTTCTTTCAGGCCTATCGTCAATCCTAACCATCTATTGCTGACAGTTTGGCTTGCTATCAATTATGTTCTGTGACACTCACAACTCAACCAAACCGTTATGGCACCTCCTTTGACTCTAGTTATATGGCCCGCAGCACATGGCAAGCTGCCATGTAGCATTGGAAGCCCGCAATCAGCATCTAGAAATGCTTCTCGAATGGGAAACAGACATCAGGGGGTCATCGGACCTATCGGGCCAACCTGGGTGTCACCTTTCGAACTTTGCGCTTTGACCTCCTGAGTAAACTGTCCAAATATGGATATGGTTCCCAGGTGAGCAAATTTTGTTCGTGCTTTTTTTTGTTCACCCGATTTCAGGAGCCTCTCGTTGCTACTGCCAATACTTGGTTATCATACCCAATGGTACGTGAGCCACGTTACAGGTCAAGGAAATCGGTTAGAGCTTATCAAAGGCGCCTGTCACTCATAGAGCACATGTGTTTTCACCTTTCTCTCCTTCGTTAGTTTTGAGTTAGTTCACTCCGGCAGACTGTGGGTATGGTACAATGCAGACCAGCCCAACATGTCCGACTGGTCAGCCAAGGCGCCGACCATGTTTCAATTCCCTAGCATTACGACGACCTAAAAAGTCCCCGGGCATCGGACGTCAACTTCGTGGGCACGTTGATGTCTCCCCTTCTGATAAATGGCATCAGGTTCTCTTAATGCGACAAAGCGAGGAAGAGCCGTGGCGAAAGCATCTGTTGCTAATGTTGATTAACTCCCCTACTTGCCTTCACATGAATGGTTGCTCAAACAGTCAACTATCTCTCTTGACACCAGACAAGAAACACTCCGAGTTGCATTACCGGGCTGCCTGGTCTCTTCTCGCTATCATTGTTCTCATCAGGGTCGTCACTTATCATGACGACAACCACTTTCACGTCCACAAAACTCGGCTTTTACAGTTCTCACCCCGTTTGACACGGCCGGCTATCTGGCATAATGACATACATGTCGCAAACAGATACCCGAAGCAGAGGCCAGGCGGTGAATGCGCAGATCTTTTTCATCCGTCTACCGGTTGTGCTGCAGGAATGGAAATTGGTAGAGGAGACTAACCCCAAGTACAATCTCAGCCACCGCCTAACGTTACCGCGTACCAAGCTTTGAGGCCAATATACACACACTGTGCGGCAGTATTGCGTGGGATAACCTACTAAGGCAATACCAGAGGAGAGATAGCTTCTCAGCTGAAGAAGCCAGCTAGACCGTGAGCCATGGCAGATGACGACCGTTTTTCATTCCACTTCACCCCTACAACCTTGACTTGAGTCCACGTACCCCCAACTGAACCAACATGCAGAGGTGCGTGTCTTCCACCCTACGGAATTCGGAAGGGCTATATACCGAACGGACCACTGGACGGCAGGACGGCTACGGCGCCTCGTCCCTCGCTCTTTTCTTTTTGGCATTGTAACCAGAAGAGGCAGAGCCGCATCATAGAAAACATTGGAACCTGTTGGGGTGGGGGGATGCGAGCTAACTGAAGTACTGTGTAAACTTCGGGGAGAAACGTATGTAGGTGACGGCAAGCTTCGCGGCCGGCAGAGTGCAAGCTCTCCCAGCCAGAACCTGGCTTGAACAAACCAGGCAGGCCAGGGGACACTTACACAGCAACAGAGACAAAGAGAGCGAGAGAGCCGCCCGGAAACTATAGAGGCAGGTCTTCATAGGCTAACGGTGGTGCATACGTTAGGATTACAGTATAGTCTCGTAAAAACCGGGACCCAGCTCCTGTAGCATCTGGCGGATTTCAGCAACTTGAAAGTATGCGTTGGGTATTCAAGAGTCATTTCAAATGGAACAAGGAGGCCGAGTGATAAATACCTTCGGCGTATGGACGGTGAAGTTCTGATTTCGAGTTAGGGAGATAGGTTCTATCATCCTCAAGATGTTGGGAATTGTTCGTGTGTGTCTGTAAAAGAAGATGAATCACACAAGCGAGGGTAAAAACACACCAGCAGCAGTCCTTTACAATGAACATCAACAAGTATCGTACATACATCAGCATCTGTTTACTCTACCTCCTACCACTCAACCAATCATCTTCTCCCTCGGCCCCGTCACCAGCTCAAACTCGCCCGGATCCAACTGCAACGAATGCCTACCACCCGTCATGCTCCTCAGCTGGCTATCATACTTCATCATATCCTTCAGAGGTGCCTTGCCCACAATCTCCAGCATCCGAACAACGCTCTTCTTGGGGTCTCTCAAGCTCTGCACGCTCTCGTACGGGTCCGGAGGCACATAAACTTTGCTTAGATCAATTCCCCCTCCTTCGCTCACAAACGCCGCGTCCGCATCACTCTCCTCGGGTCTCCTGACCTCAAGCACCGCGCCACCGCGCGCCGAGACGAGATCGTGCTGGATCGCGTGCGACGCTTCCTCGGGGCAGTGGATGGTGACATTCGTAAACGGCTCGAGGATGCCGATGGCGGAGTTGGCGTGCGCCTCCTTCAGGCAGGCGCGCACAGCTTGGAGAGCGGCGTTGGTGATGTGTCCGCCTGTGGTTTGGGTAGCCCCGAAGAAGTCCGTCTCCGGATCAAAGGTGATGGTGACGTGGGTCTTGCGGACAGGGCAGTTGCGGCGCGGCCCCCGCGAAAGGCCGGCGATGACGCCGTTGAGGAGCTGCTGGCGGACGAGCTCGGCGTCGAAGGGCAAGGAATCGTGGTCCTCGGTTCCTTTGGGGAGGGGGATCACGATGTGGATGATGTTGCCGTCGCGCTCGATGCAGGACTCGAGGATGGATTCGTGGCGGTGGTGGTCTTCGACGGGGACCAGGGTGGCGGTGCAGGCGGCTTTGCCGTTCTCGCCGCGCATGGGACGGTCGAAGACCGCTCGGTGCGGTGGGACGGGAGAGAGGAGGCATTCGGAGTACTCGACTTCGATGTCGCCCCAGATGGCGGTGTCGCGGTCGATTTTGTAGTGCGTCAGGAGACGGTGTTGGGCGATCTCGAGATGAAGGAGACCCATGCCGGAGAGGATCAGCTGGTCGGTCTTTTCGTCCTTGCTCCAGCGGATACTGGGGTCTTCGCGCGAGAGCTTGCTGAGGGCTTCTTCGATTTTTTCGCTTGCGGTCTTGGTGTAGGGCTCGATGGAGATGAAGGCCACGGCGGGAGGAGTGTCGAGGGTTTTGATGTGGACGGCTCTGAACTGCTCGGGAGCCTTGGGGTTGTGGCTGCCGGGGAAGGTGAGCAAGGTGTCACCAGTGCGAGCTTGTTTCAAGCCGGTGAGAGCGCCAATCTGGCCGGTACTGAGGTGTTGGATGTCTTGATAATCTTTGGCAGAGACGTGAAGAAGCGCTTGAGCTTTCTCAAAGGCATTCATGTTGCTGTGGTAGAGGTGATTGCTGCGGTTGAGAGCGCCGTGATAAACCCGAACGAAACTCATCATACCACGGCGGGGGTCGTCAACGACTTTGAAGACGTGACCGATGGTTGTGATGGGTGACTGGGGGTTAGCCTGATGGCCATGATTCTTCTTCTTCTTGTCTTGCAGAGTAAGGAGCTTTGATAGCGGCATTGCCTTCTTGCCCTGAATGACCTCAACTTCTGGTCTATCGAGAGGGCTGGGTAAGTAGTCAATGACACCATCAAGCAATGGCTGCACACCAATGTTCTTGAGAGAAGCGCCGGCAAAGATTGGGGAGAACTTTGCTTCTCCATCCATGATCAGCTTTCGAACGGCTCTCTTAATGGAGGAAGTAGGCACATCATTTTCGAGTTCGAGGAACTCCTCCATGACCGCATCATCATATTCAGAGAGTGTCTCGATGAGACTAAGACGGGCTTTGTCCATCTCGGCACGAAGAGTCGGGTTCTCCTTGCCAATGGTCTCCTCACTCACAAGTGACATTTGGCCCGTGCTAGAGAACTTCATGCCGACGAGGTTGATAACGTCGATGACACCAACAAATTCATCCTTATTCCACCACGGAATTTGGCAAATAAGAGGATAGGTTCTAAGTCGCGAAGCAACCTCGAGGCATGATCTCTTGAAGGAGGCACCGTCACGGTCGAGCTTGTTGACAAAGATAAGTCTCGGGATCTTTGATAGTTGAGCAGACTCCCAGACACGCTCGGTATGAGTCTCAACTCCCTTAACAGCGTCAAGGATGCAGACAGCACCGTCAAGAATCGGCAAGCAACGGTCGACCTCGTAGCGGAAGTCCTGATGGCCTGGCGTATCGATCAGGTTGATACTCTTTGGTTGTTGGCCGGGAGCCAAACTCTGCTGTGGAGGCCAGAGAAAGGTAACGGCTGCGGACTGGATGGTGATGCCACGCTCACGCTCCATAGGAAGGAAGTCGGTCATGGTGTTGCCATCCTGAACATCTGTAAGGGGTGTAAGCGACATGCTCAGTCGAGAACCATCACATCATTAAGCACGGGCTAGCTTACTTCCAAGATGTCTGGACAAGCCACTGTAATAGAGCATTCGCTCAGTCGTTGTGGTTTTGCCCTAGAAACTGTGTTAGAACGCAGAGCCTTCTCTCAAGTGTAAAGCAACACCATAGCGACTTACGGCATCGACATGGGCAATAATGCCAATGTTGCGGATGGCCTCAACCTTTGCATCGTGAGCAGGGTCGGCGTAGAACCTCTTGAACTGAGGGAAACTGGTGGCAGCAAGAGGAGAAGTCGCCTTTACCACCGTGGGTAGGCTTAAAGGAAGAAAAGCGCGGTGCCGATAACGGCATCCGCGAAGGGTGGCTGCTAGAAGCATGACACTAGTTGGGTTTTTGGTGTAAAAGGGGAGATAAACAATGAAGAGAAGTGACCAATCCCGGTTGCATCACACCACACGGAACAGGTACGTTACGGGACGTACAAGGGAAAGCACAGGAACCCACTCAGTCGAGCTTCCACAACGAAACCACTCTTTAGGGTATTCTTTCCATTTCTCAAAACCAGCTTAATACAATAAGCTGAAGATGTCCGAAGCCGATCAAGGCATCGCCATCAAATAAGAGTCGTGAGACCATGATACACGCCACCGAAGCTCACAGCGTGAGAGGGAGGGTTAGTGGTGGGGAGCTGCCCTCAGAAGCTTCAAGGAGCTTACTGCCAGCTGTCAAAGCTTAAAGCTGGAGCTGTCAAGAGCTGTCTGCCAGCTGTGGGCTAGAACCTCTCACCGAACATGCAGATCCCAGCAAAACCCCACTTCCTTCTGGTGCGGACGATGGAGACAATGGAGATGCCAATCATCAACTGAAACCAACTGAAGCCAAAACACCAGAACAGGTTCTCGTTGACATTGTTGAGAACATTTTCATTCGTCTTCCAAGAATTAAGCGCAAAGCTGGCTAGACGATCTCGAGTGATATAAAGTTCGAACCCGAACTCTCTTAAGTATAAGTCTTATAATATCTTTAGTCAAGGCGGACAGACCTTGAACCAAGCCGCCTGTTCACTATCGTCTTTGGCGCAGCCCTCCAGTAATAAAGGAGTTAGCTCCAGTCTTTCGTGCCTGTATCAGCGGCCTCACCAAAAGCAACGTCATCCCGACCGCCCACGCCGTCGACCGTCCCCATCCTGGGCCTCCTCCTCCTCTCGACCACCTCGCCTTTCACGACATCGTCTGTCCCGGCCGTGATTCCCCCGAACCACATCGAACGAGATTAGAAAGCGAGAGACATCATGGACTATAGCGCATCGATAAACGACACCGAGCACGCCGCCGGTAGCTCTCCTTGGGGCAACTCCCCTAGCTCATCGCCCCGGCCAACCCGCTCGACCTTCGCCTCTACTATCATCCCCGCCGACTATATGCCCCCGACTCCGAATAATGGCCTCAATGACGAGGGTGGTTTTGGCGCCCGGGACAATGGATTCCACCGACATGATACCACCGACGCGCCCGAGGCTCAATCGGGTGCCCTATTCTCCGACGACGTTCCCTCAGGCCAACCCCAGCAGGAGAACCAGGCTGATGATAGCCAAGGCGAAGCCCACCCGCAGTCTCAGGCAGAATCGCATCAAGAGCCGCAAACCGAGTACGGACAGCATCAGCAATCGCAAGAACAACAACATCCCCAGTACCCGCCCCATCAGCAGGAGCAACAGCAACAACAATATCAGCAATATCAGCAGCAGCCGCCACCCCAGCAACAGCAATACTCACCACATCAGCAAGTACAGCAGCAATTCCGGAGACCGCAACCGCAGTTCAAGTTACAGGCTAAGATTACTGGACTCGAACGTACCGGCCGCAAGGATCCTATTCTGAGATTTGATGTTCACGTATGACCTCTCTTTGCCCACGGCCAATGCGCCTGATCCGCGCTAACTTGAGTGACAGACGAACCTACCCAGTTTCCGTACCACGCAGTACCGCGATGTTCGCCGCCTACACTCCGAGTTCATCAAGCTGGCTGAGCACCTCATATCCGCGAACCCCGAGGCCATTGTACCTGCTGTGCCGCCAGCGCTCACCTCTGCCGGTGCTGGAACCGACGAGGATGAGGCTCGCGTCAAGGCGCTGATGCAGCGCTGGTTCAACTATGTTTGCAGCAACGAGGTCCTGATGAGGGATGACGAGATGGTCCTCTTTACCGAGAGTGACTTTGGCTACAGCCCTATGGTCAAGAAGAAGCAGCCTGCGACTGGTGTGCGCCGCAAGATCCTGAAGCAGTTTGCTCCTCCACCCGATGATACTCCCGAGTTGCAGGAGGCACGCCCAATTGTCAAGTTGTTCTACCTGGGTGCCATGGATGCTGGGCATAAGGTTGATAAACTAGTCAAGACTCGTAGAGGTATGACCTTCTTCCACTGCCTTACGGAAACAATATCAGCTGCAATTACTAACCTTTGTCTTCTTTCAGGTCTCGGCCTTGTTGAAGCTGACTACGGCATTAAGCTCTCAAACATGCACATCCAAGAGCCGCATCCCGGTCTCTCGAATGCCTACCGCAAGCTCGGTAAGGTCCTCCAAACGGTCGGTGACCTACACGCCGCCCAAGCCACCGCCGAGGCCACCACCATCGGCGATCCCTTCCAGTACCACTCCAGCGACGCCTTCATCGTCAAGGAAACCCTCACCAACCGGCAGATCCTCATGCGCGAGCTGCTCCAAGCCCAGGAGCTCACCCGCAGCAAGCTCAACGCCGCCGACCGGCTCAAATCATCTTCCAACGTGCGCCGTGAGCGCGTCGACGAGGCCATCGCCGCCCTTCGCGACGCCCAAGACGCCGAATCGACCCTCCAGCACAAGACCACCCGCGTCACCCAGAACCTAGTGCACGAACGCCGCAAGTGGTTCGCCCGCACCGCCGCCGACATGCGCCTGTCCATCCGCGAGTACGTGCTCCGCCAGATCGAGGCCGAGCGCCGCACCCTGGCCCTGC